>CAIGRO010076847.1:0-13461 GCA_903798355.1 Fraxinus baroniana | reverse complement strand
TTCAAAAAAATATTGACATATTGCTATAGAAGAAGCATGTTTTTATATTAAATTAAAATAATAGAATGATAGTCAATTGTTATTCTAGAACGAAACATGATTATAATATTTAAATATTTCAAAATAGTATTGGTGAATCGTTTGAATCAATTTATACAAATCAGTATTTTAAAATAATATTATATTGATTTGGAAGGTGCATAATTCTATATTTATTAATATTCTTGAAGAATATTATGTGGTTATTGTTGAAAAATAAAAATAAAAAAAAATTAAAGACTTTGATATAAATATTGTATTACTGCTCTTGAGAGTATAAAATTAGAATCAATATTTTAGAAGAATATTTGATTATTCTCCTATTAATTTAGAAGGAATTTTTTTATTCTTAAAAAAACATAAATTATGATAATATAATATATTGGAAAATATTGTATTCATGCTCTTGAAGAGCATTATTTCGAATTTGAACATGGGAGAAGCTTGATAACACAAGACAAATATGTTCGGGGCCGGCAAGATATATGAGCTAAGTTGTGCGATAAGGAACAATCAACAAAAGCCAAACTAAAGATCAAGATCAAACATTTAACTTTGGCAACAAAAGATCAAACTAAAAAGGAAAGAATATATAGCTTGTAATTGGTATATTAGCAATAACCCCCAAATGACACAAATGGAGGGATATTTATAGTGTTGCGTGTGAAATGGTGACTATTCGATGAGGAGACATGTGACCTCATCTCCTTAACCGAATCATCTTATCTTAGGTATCAATTGACTCTACTAGCCTGTGGCGCATTAAATGTTCCCAAAAGGGGACAGCCACCCTATAACCTATACTGATAAGACTTTGACCTTTTATTCATTACAAGAGTCCAATCAATCATTCTAATAGTATATCGTAAATTCAGGATCTTCAAATGTGGATCGTCACTCATCATGGTTGAGCTTTGGATTTAACTTCGTTGAGTCTCACTACTTCTGCAGAAAGGCTTCAACAAAGCCTCATATTTAACTTCAACAAAGGGGCTTTAACAGAGCCACTCTCATGAGAGACCGCTTCATTAAAAGTGGGTTTTGATGCTTTAGATTTAAGGGAATTTGGTAGGTCCCATGCACTTCCCATGGGATGCCACGTGGCCTCTACAAAAGGGTTTCGGTGGATTGACCACGGGGGATGCCAGGTGGTGAAGCGTAACAATAGTCCCACAAGTCCATGTACGGTTATTCATATTATGCGTAGACTTCTATCTTGCGTAAAATTTACTTGAAGTGGAGGTTTACCTGTCATGGTTAGGTTTTTGACCAACACAACATACCCCCAAGTCCAAGTATAGATATTGATATCATAGTTGGAGTTCGAAGTTGAACTTGATTCTCGCATGTCGTCATATCCTTATGTAGTGTTGAACTGCTGAGCCTCTTATTTTAAATAGATGAAATTTGTTTTGGCGAACCGAAGCAAGAAGTATTAAACTATTGAGGCTCATATCTTAAATAGATGAAATTTATTTGGCGAGCTGAAGTAGGGAAGTACTGAACTGCTAAGCTCTTTGTTTTAAATGGATGAAATTTGTTTGGCGAGTCTAATCGAGGAAGTGTTGAACTGTTGAAGCTTATTGTTTTAAATAGATGAAATTTGTTTGGCGTGTTGAAGTAGGGAAGTGCTAAACTGTCGAAGTTTCTTGTTTTAATTGAAATAGCTGACATTTGCTTGGTAAGCCGAAGCACGGAAGTGCTAAACTGCTGAAACTCCTCATTTTAATTGAAATAAAGCATGCTTTTGAATATAGTGCCATTGATTTAATTTTTTGCATGTTACCAAGAAAAGACAACAGAAGTGTTTTGACTTCCAATATACATTCATCCATTACATATTAAATTGTAATGATGGCCATGTTGCTGCATTTGGAGACTGGCACAACGAGGGTCGTGCGTGAGATGCACACACTAATATGAGGCATTAATAAGGAAACTATTTGAATTCAACGCCTCAGATGTGGTTAAAAATGGACGTTTTAGATGAAGTAAACGTAGATCCAATGGCTGATCTTAGTCCTCTCTTCCTATAAAAGCCAAACGCATGCCATTGTAACAGTTTCTTACATTTGCAAAAAATTTCAAATCTCTCCAGCAATCAAAAAAATTTCGGACCATTTCTGTTCTCCGATGACTTCACGTTCTTAGAGCTTCATATTGTTTAGATAATTTCTCAATAATTTATTTGTTTTCCCATCCTTCATTCTATCTTTTTTCAATTTCAATGGCTTTTAGGTCTCGTGTTAGTAGTGGAAGGGTAACAATTGCCAGGGTTGGGAAGTAAGCCATGTCTAAGGGGTCGGATGGAGGTTTTTGGGCTATGAGTGGAGATTCCATCGATTATGAGGCAGGGTGGTGAGCTGCAAGAATAGCTTCTATTATGACCTCTACCAAATTAGTTGAACTTAGGAAAAAGTATAGAATCCTAGACTCTATAGAACTTTTAAAACCTGAGGCCTACGAACATGCTTGTTATCCGAGGTCGGGTTGTGTGGTAGTTAGAAAATTTTTGTTTAGGGCTGGTATGCGTCTACCTCTGCACTCATTTTTAGGATGGTGTTGAGGTTTTATATGTTGTTGCCAAATGGGTAGAGCCGATTGATTTGGGGATACTTCCTCTAGAAGGAGAACCTCGTGTGCTATGATATGCCCATTCATGCCCTCTAGACTCTTTTCCAATCCCAAGTACTTGGGAAATGAGAGTCTAATGGGTGTTATTTCAAGACTCCTTGGGGGTCCAATGCCCCTTTTGTAATAGGTCTGACATCTTCTATAAAATGGTGGAAAAAGTTATGGTTCTGGGTTAGGGATAAGAGGTTGATGGTTGATGGAGATAAGGTCCCAACTTGTACAGTGGCGACCCAGTACTCTGAAACTTGTGAGTTTATCATTTTGAAATTTGTCATTTGTTTATAAATTCATTGACACTCCTTAGTTCGCAGTTTCAGGGACCCACTTCAAAATCTTCCATGCTAAGTAGGACGTATCAAAGACATGTATAGACATCCTTAGAGGTCACACCACATTGATCGCCTAATTGGCTGTAGCAAGTTCTTCCTTGACTTTGGATTAATCGCTTCAAAAGGTACATATCAAGTCTCTATGTAGATGCTCATTGATTGCTTGGATTGATTTTAACAGTCGTTGCTGCTTGTAGAAGACTTTGGGAAGAAGAAGTACCACACCTTACATAGCTTATATATTGAGGGGCCACTTCCACAGTGAGTTCTCGATTCTTGAAGCCGTCCTTCGGAGGTGCTAATCATGTTGGGTAGAAACTTGAACACCTTAGAAAGAACATGTTGAGATGAGTGAGGATGAAAGGGCCTAGAAGGTTGACAAGGGCAAGAGGAAGGTGGAAGAGACCCAAAAGAAAATAAAAACATCCCATGGCACTAGCCCTGCATTTGGGAAGTGCAGTAAAACAAGTGCCCCATCAGCTAAGTAGACCCCACCTTCATCCCCTCTGAAGCTGGTGCAAGCTTGTTTCGCAGCAAAGGCTTAAAAGGCAAGGAAGGCCAGTGAAAGGGCTACAAAGAAAGTAGAGGAGACCTACGAGGTTGTGAAGAAGGCTCCATTGGCGAGGGCCCCTAGAAAATCAGGAAGATTTTTGGCTGGGCAGGATGATTAAATTGTCCCGACGGTGATGGACTTGTTGCCACCTGAAGTTCAGGGTGCCATTTCAAATTTTTACAAGTTTTGGACTGATAGGTGGCAAAACTATGTCTCCACTTGTAGAGAAATGGGTCTGACGACAACATCGGTGAGCCAAAGTGCTAGGGCTTTTGGGGTCGCCCTGGAATGCCAAGAAGTGCTGAAGGATTTTCAGACGCGCAATTGGGGGTAGGTTGAAAAGTTGGCCTCACTATAGGAAGAGATGAAAATAATAAAAAAACTGAGGTTGAAGAGTTGAAAGCCCAGCAGCAAACTGAAGAGGCAGCTAAGTTGTATTTTGCCTTAGCAGAGATCGAAGCTCTTAAGAGGAAAGTCCATGAATCCCAACACAAAGTGGCTTCCTTGACAAAGAAGGTTGAAATTTCAAACAATCACAAGAAGCTAAGGATTGAAGCTTTGGAGAAGGCCAACTCAGAGAATGATGGGATCAAGGACGCGAATGGATTTCAGGGATTGAAATAAGGCTCTATGTTTAGGAAGCTGAACAAGCCAAGGCTAGTACTCAGAAAGCAGGTGAGGAGAAAGAGAAGGATTGCATTGCCAAATTCTATTTGACGGAAGAGTATCAAAACTTCGGTGCCTATTGGAGAAAGTTTGCTTATGTTGAGGTAGTAGATAGGGTAAGATAGTTTTACCCAAAACTCGATGCTTCTTAACTGAAGGTAGAGTTCTTAGAGGGGGTGCCACAGACCCTTAATGTTGTGTAGTAGAAACTAAAGGTACATAAGCTGACCAAGAGGGTGTTCTTGAGGACGAAGCTTCAGCTGTTGAAGCACATTCTACTGAGGCGTCTGACTCATTGCCACCATCGGCATAGTTTAAGATTTTCATTTTATTTTCTATGTAATGGCTTAGGTCCCTCTTTGTACAAATTTCTTTATCAATGAAGTACATATTTCTCTATTCTCCTATTTTCGATAATTGAACTGGGACTTCAATAATGTGCATAACAAACACAATTCAACTTAAACAATATAACATGCAAGTGTTGGGACCTTTATAAGGTGCATTAACTTTAACAATATAATTTGTAAGTTAAACTGAAGTAAGTATGATGAACTCCAAAGAATTATCCTTCAAACATTTCAAACATGGTTAATCTTGAGAAATTAGTGTCTGAATACTTGTCCGAAATTGATACAAAATCAATCTTTCATGATTTTTACTTGACCAATTTATTTTAACCAGATTCTAACAATCCTTCACATGAATGGAAATTATTAAATATGCAAATAATAATTCAGGCACTAGTAGAGAGACAAGAGAAAAAACATTAAATCAAGAGATGTAGCTTTTGGCTTTGAACTTGTCTTAGTAAAATACTATCGGATTTATTTAGCTAATTGGTGAACGTAATGCCTTGAATCATTCAGTCGTTGATGTAAGCCAAGACAATGACACTCACACCATGTCTCCCTTAAAATCAAATCAGTTCTCATGATTGTAGCAACTTGGAGTGACTCGCTCATGTCATCTTCTCCACAAGAATATCATGGAGAAGAACTTGCAATTTTTGCAATTGGTTGATGATGGTCTTGGAATTTGTCATATTATACTGAATGAACTTATTGACAATGAGCTTTTTCATCTCGACATCTTCGGCTTTGAAGTTGCCTTAGTAAATTACTATCGAAAAACCTATTTAATCAGTAAACATGATATCTTGAACTGTTCATCCATTGTTGTAAATCAAGATAATAATACTCACACAATATTTTTCCTAACATTTTTGATTTTCATGGTTGTATTCATTTTGATCCTAAACAACTCTTGATTTTCACAAGTATTTTAAAGAATTCAAGACTTGAGAATTCTCATAGAAGTGGCCCCACTTCTTACCTACATAGGTGGTCTCCCATTAAGAATACCCATTGTACTTCACTACGTTTGTCCAAGCTATAGGGATTGTTAAAATTCCAACTTAAGTCCAACTTAACCTAAAACATTTTTGCACATAGCATTTTTCTTATTGTAGAAGTGTGCAGAAATTAACTCCTAAATGCTCATTGAATCTTTGTAACTTAGTTATCCTATTGAACCAAAATATTGGGATCTCTAGTCAAAAAGATTGGGTCACCATTACAAAGAACCTTACTTAGTAAGCTTTAAGTGTATTCCCCTCGCAGGCAGTATACTTAATTTCTTAGTAAAACTTTTCTAGGTGAATCCACAAGTTTACACTATTTGAGATCAACTGTTTTATGGTATTATGTCAATGATATATGTCTAGACTTACTATATTAAATATAGCTAGCTATCACAATTAATTCATTTAATAGATACAAATAGTCATCAACTTATAAGGAATTTTCTCATAAATATATGAAGTCACATGCTTCTATATCATCTTCCAAATTACAAAATGGTTGGAGGATTGTAACACATCACTGCACTGGCCATAGTTAGACAATTTTACTAGTGGATTTTGAATAATTGATAATAGGTACTCAATTTACAATTGAGCTAGTGTCAACTACAATATAGTTCAACTTATAAATTCAATAATTATTATTGCATATACAATACTAATGCAATAATCATTTTTCCATCCAATTATATCCACTTTTGATTTAGAGTGCATCGCATTTATAAACCATTCTCATACTTCTAAAATTAGTAAAAATGCTTTCTACGTTCTCACATTAATATAAAAAAATAAAAAATCTATACTTATAAAGTATACAAAATGTAACTTGTAAAATAAGTTACCCACAATTCCTTAGATATAAATGTATTCTATGAGTTGTGTTGCAACCCCCACAATTCTTGGGTTAAGTTCGAACTTAAAGTTTATCAACTTTTTCAGAAGTTCGATTCATCTATATAGACAATATTCATTTCATATATTCCACCTCAAACCATGTAAAATAATTAGGATTGTTAATGTCTTGTCTATGTACTTCCACATTTAAATTATTGAAAGCACTGTCCACACATAGACCCAGATCCTAATTTTCAACTTGCACAAATATTGCTTTGTACCATTGTCAAAATATGCACGTAATAGACACAAATAAACGACATTCACTTTCCATATTCAAATTCTCAACCAAATATTTGTGGATTAAACTACTTGTGTATACAAAGTATACACATTGATTGACACCCCCTATGTGTCTAAAGTCTGACTATTAATTAGAAAAAGTGTTGCCAAAATCAATGTATCAAAGTATGTCGCTTACATGGTGTAAATCAATGTGTCATTCTTTATGTACATGTAGTATGGTCAATTAACTAAACCATGAAAAGTCATGTCATTTCAAATAAAATTGAATGGACAAAACTGTACTGTTCGCATACCTTCATCCTTGAACGTTAGGCATTCATTTCATATTGGAGATGAATATATTTCCCTCAAACCGTGCATCAGCACATACATCATCTTCACTAACAACACCCATATCATCGTCGTGGATATAGAGATCTACGATCTCACCAAGATGGAGAAACGCAGTTATTGAAGCCCTTGACAGAGTCCTTACCATTAGGCATGTCGGGGAACTGATAAATAGAGGTATCAAATACATCGACCAAATAGAAAATATCACCATTACAGTGCTCGACAGGCTTACCGCCTCGTTCCTACTGAGAGGGGTGTCATGTATAGTCCTACAATGGTTCCTCGACAAATTTCACCTCATGCACACTCAACCATGATAGGATCATGGGTCTTGATTTACCTTCTAGGAGGGATTAACACAAGGGTATCATACCATTGGTGAGAAGAAAATCAGTTTCTTGTGAAAGGTCTCTAACTTCAACTTCCAAAACATTCGTCCGTGAAGAAATATTCACATCAATATATCAATGGTTGGCAACTCATGCAGAAAGGGGTTTCCACCGCCTAAAACCCATCAACATGTGATAAAGTAGCTACAATTTATGCATTAAAGAAATCTGGGTTATGAGTTTTCATCTCCACTCTAAAGGTTGTTGCAAAGATCAGCGATAAACATTAAAAAATCAATTTTCTTTTCTATACACTACCAGAATCAACAAATTAGTTTCCTAATTTTGTGTGCATTGTAAATGGCATTTGGTGGGAAAAAGCTTGTATATTACCCCTTCCCATCAGCCACCATTTTTTAACATTCAACCATAGTAATGTGGAAATCGAATATTGAGTTCAACAATATGCAAATGAATGAATTCTTGGTTATTATGCCACTGAAAGTTATTTCACAATTAACTAAACTTGAAATTCTTTCTTATGAATGACATACACATGTTCTCTCCAATAAAACCAGATACATGATTTTACACGTGAAGCTGGCTTAATCTACCTTCCTTTATCATTTTCTCAAATAAATATGAAAATGCAAAAAAAAAAAAAATAGAGAAAAGTTCACATGTACACTTAAGTGCAATGGTATCACAAATGTTAATAAACCAAGAACCCAACTTTTCAAAGAAGAATAAAACACGTATGCAGACAAATTATATCAACCAACATCATATAACTGTATGCATATGAATTCAGAATAAAAGTGACTATCAATGGGAAAAAAAATTCTAGTTGCTATTTGGTTTCTGCCTATTCCAATATTTTCCACTCCATGTAATAAATTTAATATGAATAATCTTATTGTTAGGTTTTGTGATAAAAATTCTATGTGATATAGTAGTTTGTTGCATGAAGGAAGCTTACTTAATCTTGGTTTAGAAGTCTGATTTGATTAAGAACTAAATGTCACGCTGTTTTGGAAGTTTGGCTTGAAAAATGACTTAGAGATGAAGTAAAACACTTTAGAACAGAAAAGAGAAGAAGATAAAAATATTATCAGCAAGCCTAGCGCTGCAAACGTCGGCACCCCTGGACGGAGCAGAGAACCCAACGCTGCAGCGTCGGGTTCTGGCACTACAGCGCCGACGACTAGTAGCGTGTTTTTCTGCGGTTTTCTCGTTTTATCCAAATTTTGGGACTTCTCCATTTTGGACTCCACAAATTCGAAATTTGACTTCTATAAATACTCCACAAGATATGGACATTTAAAAATTGTGAAAAGGCAAGACTCTAGAGAGAACATAACAATTAGATCATTGCTATATACATTAGAAATAAGAGAGAATTGTTTAGATTATATTGAGATCATCAAAATCTTGTAATACAATTGTTTGTTTCTTGGTATAATAAATTCTCTTCTTCCACAATTTTCTTGATTGTTGTGTGATCTATTAAGTTTCATATCGTCCATATTTTTAGTCTTTAATTATTTGGCCAGTTTGTCAACAAGTGATATCAAAATGTTCTTGATATCGGGTTGGTTCATAACAAGTGCTATCATAGCCAAGGATTTTTTGGCGGTTTATTAGGAGGTCCAAATTAATTATGAAAGCGAGGTTGGAACAAGGTTGATTGTTCAAGGGTAACAACTTTGAAATTTGAAATTTCGCTTTTGGAACGTAACAATAGATTTCATTATGGCAAATCAAGATACGAGCGGTTCTTGCTCAATTGGATCTTGATGATGCTTTGTTGGGGATTGATAAAATGCCTGCGACAATGACCGTGGAGGAGAAACAACGGAAGGATCAGAAAGCCCTATCTCAGATACATCTTCATCTTTCTAATGAAATTTTTCAGGACGTGGTAAAGGAGAAAAGTGTCACTGCATTGTGGTTGAAGTTGAAGCAGCTTTGTATGATAAATAGCTTGACGAGTAAGTTACACTTAAAGCAGCTCTTCTATTCTCATCGTTTGACGAAATGTGGATCTTTCGAAGGTTATCTATTGGTGTTCAAGGAAATCGTCACTGAATTGGAAACGATGGAGGTTAAGTATGATGAACATGATTTAGGGCTGATATTGTTATGCTCGTTGTCGCCTTCATATATGATTTTTAGAGATACCATTCTCGATAGTTGGGATATTCTTACAATTGATGAGGTATATGACGTGCTTTAGTCTAAGGAGAAGATTAAGCATCCGATCTTCGTTTCTGAGGCTCATGGAGAGGGTCTTACTATTTGTGAGAGGAAGATGGGTAGTAATGGAAAGGGCAGAGTCAAGGATAGCAAAATCGATATAGTTTGTTGGTATTACAACATCAAGGGGCACATAAAGAGGATTGCTATAAGTGGCAAAAGAGGTTTGCTACTACAAATCAAGATGAACAATTAGAAAATTTCAGTAATGTAAATCTTGCAGAAGAGAATTGTGATGGAGATTTGTTGGCGATTATTGAAAGTGACTCCAACCTGACGATGATTGGATTCTTTATTCAACTTGCACTTTTCATATGTATTCAAATCGGGATTGGTCTTCTTCATACGAAACAGTTACTAAGGATTCCGTGATGACGAGAAACAATGATCATTGTGGAATAGCTAGCATTGGTAACGTCAAAATCAAGATGCTGAATGGGACAGTTAGAACACTTGGCCAGTTCGACATGTTCCAGGTATAAACAAAAATCTAATCTCTTTGAGTACTCTTAATTCAAAAGGGTACAAGTATACCGGTGGAGGCGGAGTATTGAAAGTTACCAAGGGTAGCCGAGTTGTGTTTAGGGGGTGGAGAAAGTCCCGATTATATGTGTTGGAAGATTCGACGATCATGGTGGAAACAGCTACAGCTTATGGTTTAGTAAACGGTAACTCGGGTAGAGTTGGTTGTGATCGGGTTGTTCGTGGTGATTTAGACAATAATATTGAAAAACCTTCTAGTAGCTCAGGTGGAGCTGGTTGTGATCTTGTTGATCATGTTGTTCATGGTGATTTGAGCAGGTGTATAGTTGGGGTTGCTTGTGATGGTTCAAGCAAGTTTATTGACTAGTCTAAAGCTGGAAGTAAATGGGATGATTCAAGCAAGGATAGTGCGCAAGGTAGTTCTACTGGTATACAGGGCTTGAATATAGTTCACAGTTGCTGAATATGCTCGGAAGGGGCAAGGCGTGCCCAACGGGGACATTGGGTGTCCAGTTGGGACATGGTGGAAGATGATAAATTGTGTTTACTTGAAAATGTGTTTTAATTCTTTGTGATGGAATTTGTATCAAGGTGGAGTTTTTTAGGTTTTGTGATAAAATTTTTATGTGATTTAAAAGTTTGTTGCATGAAGGAGCTTATTAAATCTTGGTTTAGAAATCTGGTTTGATTAGGAATCAAATGTCATGGTGTTTTGGAAGTTTGGCTTGGAAAGGAACTTGGTGATGACGTAAAACACTTTGAAACGGAAAAGAGAAGAAGAAGATAATATATATATCAGCAAGCCCGGCGCTGCAAGGAACGCCGTCGCCCCTGAACGGGGCAGGGAAACCGACAATGTGGCGCTAGGTGCTCGGTAGCATGTTTTTTCACGATTTTCTCGTTTTCGGATTTTGGGATTTTTTTTCTTCATCTTGGACTCCATAACTTTGAGCTTTAGCTTTTATAAATACTCCACAAGGTATAGGCACGTAAAAAGGGTGAAAAGGCAAGACTCAAGAGAGATCATAACAATTAAATCATTGTTGGACAATTGTTCGTTTTTTGATATAATAAATTCTCATCTTCCACAATTTTCTCGATTGTTGTGTGATCCATTATTTTCATATGGTCCTTATTTTTAGTCTTTAATTATTTGGCTGATTTCTCAACAAATGATATCAAAACATTCTTGATATCAGGTTGGTTTATAACACTTATGAACAAATGCAATCATTTATGCACAATAATAATCATCTTAGTTGTTGGAATTTTGTATCGAAAAATATTTTGACCAATTTCAATTGATTATTTAATTGAAAATTATTTGATGAATGAAAATTTAAGCCGCTTAAATAAATGAATTATTGGAAAATTATGTAAAACATTATGAAATATTCTAAAATTGTTTAGCTAAAAGGTGTGTCTTTCCACTTGAAAGATTATGAGTTTTGAAGTTATTAATATTTTCCAATAGATGAGTCTCTTCATGTATAGAGATTAATTTCAATAGTTATGTCCTTTTGTTAGGTTGTCTTTTGAGACAAATATTTTTAACAATTATATATAGACTCCATATGTATTGAATTCATTCATCTTCATCATTGCATTATCACATAATGCACATGAACTTAAAATGATTTCTTCATTTATTTTGAGCGAGGTTTCTAAAGAGAGCTCAAAGCATCAGTAAGTTTTGTTGGTCTAGTAATTTGGAGTGCTCATATTGCGGGACGTGATCGTTATATCTTTGAAGACAAATGTCGAAAAATCGTTAGCACTTGTGCGGAGCATAATCATCTTAAGATTGTTAGTAAAATATGATGTGCATAAATATATTTCAATCACTTTACGTGTGTAAAATCGAAGACAATTTCATCTTACCGAAACCGAATTTGAGATGAAGAAACAAGAAATGCATGATAAGAATTTGGTCGAGACAAAGTGTTGAACACTTGCTTCAGAGTTTTTTGTTTCAAATCATTCGTGAAGTTCCTACTTCTCCTGTTATTTGTCATAGCAAGGTTCATCTTGTTATTTTGTTTGTGGAAAGTGTCAATTTAATTTACAAAACACACTCTCGATATCTCCAACAATTTATAGAATGCATCTGGTTTAGAATATGTAGCAGTTAATTCATTTGTTAAATGATAAATTAATATAATAAATTCTTTCATATTATTTCTACTCTTAGATTAGAAAAATAGCGTCACATGTATCTCCTGAGTACAATTAACAACCAATTTTTTAAAAGTTGCAAACTATCAACAATGAATCTTATTTTTCACTTTTTTTTCTAGTTTTTTAATGAACAATTTTAAATTGCTGATGGTTGTGATGATGACGAGGAAGTTAATAATGATATCATACCATCTACAATAGGTAATATAGATTTTCGAGTTGAAATAAGAGAGCCGATGAAAATTATTTTACATCAGATGACATGGAAGATGACTTGGATAAAGAATAGTTTGAATTGAAATTCAATAAAAAGTTAGACAATATAGTTTAAAAATTGCGATTTTATTTATTTATTAGTTTAGAATATTTAATAATATTAAAACTTGTAAAAGGAATAACTAAGCATACACTTTGCATAAGTACACATATTTTTGTAATGCTTGATGCTCGACCAAAACTCATTGGTGTTAGATTTGGGGTTCCATCTTAAAAGGTCAACCTTGTTAAGAGGAATAGCTCAAGATCTTTATTAATTGGTTTGTGTCAACATCATTTATCGATGTGTGATATATATCCCTTAACACGCCCTTTCAAGATGGCGGTTCGTTTGAGCGGACCAATCTTGAAATCCACATGCTCATTTTAGAGTCTTAACGGGATCGAATCGCTCGTTGGAGCATAATGGGCTCTTATACCATGTTAAAATTTGTGGTTCCATCTTAAAAGGTCAACCTTGTTAAGAGGAGTAACCTAAGATCTTTATTAATTGGTTTGTGTCAACATCATTTATCGATGTGGGATATATATCCTTGAACAATTGGCACGCATTATGCATTTTAAAACCTTGATAACGATAGTAAAGTATATAATTTTTTTTAAAAAAAAAAAATTGATTAAAATATACGAGTTATCGTTAATTTATTAGTGCTGATTTTTTATATTAATCTTCTCAAGTTATCAAGTAGAAATGGTAATGCCCTTTCTTTAAAGACTCAAAGTTGACCTCGCCAAAATTCTACCGGTAGGGGAAAAAAGAAATGTTATAGTGATGGAATTTACAGATGATTTTATGTTACTATGTGTGTTATTAACTTAATTTTGTAAGAAATGAAGTTAATAAATTTCAAATGTAAGAAATGAAGTTAATAAAATTCAAAT
>CAIGRO010076813.1:0-12495 GCA_903798355.1 Fraxinus baroniana | reverse complement strand
AAAAAAAAAAAAAGGATGGAAAACAAAAAATCACCTAAAAGGAGGGAAAATCAATTCACCGAAAACCATGAAAATTAGTCACGTGATAGCAAAGCAAGAAAATGAATTCCATCAAACAAACTAAAAGTAGGAAATAAAATTTGAATTCCATTTTTCATGAAAAAAATTGGCCAATCAATCAGGCCGATGAGAAAATTCATGAATCAACAGTAACTGTATCTCAGAGAGAGATATTTTTCCTTTTTCAATTTTTTTTTTTCGGAATGAAGTAATGTACAAATCTCATAATCAAAATCTCTTTCCAGCTTTCTTCCTCTCCTCCCCATTTACTTCCCAGTCGGTAACCCACTGATTTACGCACACACTATTCTCTCCCTCTCTAGAATTTTGAACTGCTCAACTCCTGCATCTGGGCTCTGATCATCCCCTCTAATGGGTTCTCTTCATGTTCAGCAACCAGAAAATATAGGGAGTGAAATAAATATGCAGCGCTTATCGATTTATTACTTTGTATAACTGTATAGACATAAAGAAGCTATAGATTAATGGATGTACACGTTTTTATGTGGACAATAATACCATCTGAGCCCTTTTTGAATTAAATGCAATCCCGGCTTTGCGAAACAGTGAGCCCACTCTTAGTCTTCATGTTAATTTTAAGTTCAATTTATATATTTCTGGCCAATTCTGACTTGTTTACAGTTCAATTTGTGTGCAGGTTCTTTTGATTTATTGATTTAGAGTTCTTTTTTGGCCCGTTAGAATTTTCTGTCCGTAGTTCTTGCAGTGAATTTTCATTAGCTGCTATGTATTTATTTATTTATTTGGGAAATTTTGGTGTTTATTGTGGTTGCTAGCAAATATGGCATCACATCATGGGAATGCTCAGTCGGAACCTGCAGAAATTGAACAGATAATTACTGAAACTTTTGCTAAAATTCTTCATATAATACATGAATCGCGGTGTCCGTATGTTTCATCTCGTAATTATAGCAGTGAGCCATTTTTGTCATCCCCATCCCCCCCCTCATCATCATGTTCCTCATCGAGTTTTGGGCTGAGGGATAAGTCGTTTAAACTAGCACTTAGGGACTGCCCTGCGGAACTGGAGAACATAGGTTTTTGGCGTCAGAGTAATTTCGAACCCATGATTATTGACGTGATTCTAGTGCGAAGGTCAGGCAATTGGGACCCTGTGAATTATTCCCCGAAAAAAGGGTTTGCAACAGATTTGTCTGGCAATGAGGGGTACCGTTACAGTTCTGAAAATGATGAATTTGGGTGTGAGATTGACAGTGAAAAGATTATTGAGAGGTGGGTTCTACAGTATGAGAGTAAGCAAAGTGGTGACAATGGTAGTGGTGTGATGGGGAATAAGAGAGCAACTTGTACTATTTCAGATGCACTATATAAGAAGTCAATACTGTTGTTGAGGTCTCTGTACGCGACTGTTAGACTTTTGCCGGCTTATAAGGTTTTTCGTGATCTCATTTCGTCAGCCCAAATTAGGGCATACAATCTTGGTCACCGGGTGTCATCATTTGTTGAGCCGTTCACAGGTAGAGAAGAGGCAGATATGCAAAGCTTTGTTTTCTCTCCACTTGACACTGCATGCGGTAGTCTTTGCCTCTCAGTGGTGTATTGCTCATTAGAGTTGGATATCATTTCTGAGCCCTCCACCCCAATTTCTCCACAAGTCATTCACGAATATGTTGGGAGCCCAATGGTGGAACCACTTAAGAGGTTTACACCTGGTCCTGTGCCTCAATGCTCCCCGTCTTTGTCTCCTTTTGGGAGACGTCATAGCCGGAGTTATGATTTATATAGAGTATCTCCGTCTTCAGTAAATCCTTCATCTTCACCAACATACTCTGAATCCTGTGCTTCAAAGCCAAAACAGCTATCACATCGGTTTCCTCCAGCAAGTTTACCTCATCATATGCCCGACAAAACACCTCCAGTTCATATGAAAGATCCAAATTTTCCCGAGTATTGGCCTTCCCCTGCCTTTTCACCATCATCATTGCCATCTCCATCACCACCTGCATACACTCCTGATAGTCATATTTTAAAGGCTCTTTTACGGTCTGAAAGTACTCCTGTTGGGATTCCTGTATCTAGGCTTTCTACTTTTACTTCAATGCCTAAAAACCAGTTGTTGCCTCCGTCACCTTCCATGGGAACCAGTGGACGCAGGGTTGCTAAGACTGATGGATATGCAGGTCTATATCAGACCGGCTCAATGGTTGACAAGGTATTCTTCTTTCTCATCTTCGAAATTATATTTTCTTTTTCCCCTGCCAATTTTTTATCTGCTACTACATTCATAGTTGTTTGCTACCGCGAAAGAGGAAGCTGGAAAATTATCCGGGGTTAAGCAATCATCAAACAGCTCATCGATGAAATCATACTCTAGAAGCCCCAGTAGGTTTTCTTTTCAGGATAATTTTGATGATTCTGAATTTTCTGGCCTATTAATTCCGGATGATGATGACCTAACCGAACCAAATACCAGGTAATCACGTGATATTCTTGATGGAAGTTATCCTTATTATATGCATGTGCTATAAATGTGGCATTAGCTGATCTACTGATTGGCACACTTGTTACATATACCATGAAATCTGAAATTTATTCCAAAATCAAATTAGCAACACTGTAAGTTGGAAAATATGTTATGTTTACTGAACAGAAAAAATTCTGAGTGTTCCGGGTCAAGGGATTGCACAAGTGAAGGAAAACAAAAACGTTATATAAAAATGTGCATATGTATTATGAGTGTTGGTATGTTTCAATCAACAATTGGATGCTTGCCAAAGTATTGGTGAACATGAAGAAGGCAAGTTTGTGGTGCTTAGAAAGGAGCACATGATCTACAATAACTTAAAACACTGAATGATTTTAATAATCTCTTCAAGATGACATGCGATAAGGGTGCTTGGGAAGAGGTTTTATTTTGTAATTTTTGTGAAGTTTTTGTCCACATGGGAGAAAGCCATTTACTGATAGTCACGTTAGGATATGTTTCCTGTACGGAGGTGTGAATGATCGTACAATGTTAGGAGCACTTGGAAGTATTGCAAATCAATTGATTAGAGAATAGTACCAAAACATAATCGATAAGTAATAGCGAAGTTGGTTCTAGAGAGAAATAAATATTGTTAACATAATTTTGGAGATCAATTGGTTCTAGAGAGAAATAAAAATAGTTGATGTTAATTTGAAGGCGTTTTATATTCTTACTTTAATTTGGGGTTGTAGGCTAATGGAACAATGCATACTTGTTACAAAATATTTGTAGACATCGATTGTTGATAAATTTTCAAGAAAGGTTAAGGGCGTGTTCGGTATAGCTTTTAATCCGATTAAAATTGAAAATATAGTCGTTATTGGGTCCCACTCTTCTCATGAAAGTCAACAATAACGACTAGTTTTTCAATTTTAATCCGATTTTAATCTCTATCGAACACGCCCTAAATAAAAAGCTCTTATACTCAAAGAAGTTTTGAAACGCTAAATTTGAAGGAGTTTGGTATCAAAATTAGATTTGAAAACAATTGTTAAATGCATATAATTTTCCAAGTTAAGTTCTCGGTGGCAGTGCTATCACTGTTGACAAGAAGTATATATATTCATATATTGATTGCCATATTATTCAGTAAGAAAGTATGAATGCTTATTGTAAAGAATTATTAAATTCTTTTTTTTTTTATTATTATTATTAGATAATTTTCATAAATAATCTTGAGAAAAGACTTGAAGTGGAGACAATTTTTTTGCCACGTGAATCTACTCCATCATATTTGAAAAGTGTTAATATACGGTTTAAATTATATATATATATATATATATATATATATATATGAGTGATGGATAAATGGGCAGTACATGTAGATCTTGGTTTCATTCTATATGGAACCATCGAGTCCTCTTCCAATGTGACTTGAATATTTGTAAACGATTCATGAACATGAGCCAAATATCGTTTTCTCCAAGTAAGGTGAAAGAAGGTACTTTAGATATAATTGACTTTATTTAATTTGTTTGGAACCAAGAAGTTAAGTAAATGTCACATTTACGTTGTTTAAACTCAGTCAACATGNACTTTATTTAATTTGTTTGGAACCAAGAAGTTAAGTAAATGTCACATTTACGTTGTTTAAACTCAGTCAACATGCTATTAGTACCATTACACATGCTCATTGGACGGGTGGGTGAGCTTGCTTGAGCATGAAATGGATAGTGGTAAAATGCTATAACTGATTGAGCATCCAGTTATAGCATTTTAATACACGTGTGTTTTACTTTCTTGAAGGTGCTTTGCATGTCTTTTCAAATTTAATTTTATGACTGTCAGTATGTTTACAAACGGACATTCCATTGTTGCTGTCAGACCAGGGTCATTTGATCAGCCTGGTGGACTTTATCCAGTTGGAAAATCTCAAGAAGCTGCTCTTTGTCACGTGCTGAATAAGGTACCCCCTCTTCGCCCAGACATCTCTATCCCTACTAATTTGGTGCAGGATTCCAAGTCCGTGATTGAAGAAATTTCTCCGGAGTCACTGTTGGGGGACTTGGGTTCTTTGAATCTCTCATCTGGACATGTGTCTTCCAAAACTACAGCTGATGCATTTACAGAGCTCCAGGAGTACCAGAAAATGAAAGAAGTGCTGTTGAAGCAGGGTCAAGGAACTCAGGCATAGTCCACTGCTGTTTATTTTTTGGTTGAAATGGGTTTTTCCAGCAAAGCAAACGTCGACTTTTGAGTTCCTATTTAGCGTATCTTGAAGATTTGTAAATAATTTTCTCGAATTTCCTGGCCCTGCATTGTTTATATTTTTAGCTTTTGAGTTAGAATTTGGAAAGAAGGTATGTCTCTAATCTAACTGCACATGTTGCAGTTGAACTCGATGTGTATAAGTATATTCTTATATCGTGGGTTGTATATAAACTTTGGAAAGTTGGATAAATGCTAATGGAGATTCTATGTCAACATGTAAATAATGTATTGGTTTTTAACATTTATCAGTTCGAATTTGTCCATGGAAACCTGATTTTTATTATTTTCTGTACAAGCAAAGTATGAAAATTCCACAGTAAAACCTAGCCTCAAATCTCAAAAACACAAAGAGAATTACCAGAGAATATATAGGTGATCGGTTGTTTCAAGTTTCAACTGTGTACGTGAGAATTACCAGAGAATAGGTGGTAGTCGGCGGGTGGAGAATTTTTTTTTTTTGTCAGTTTTGGTCGAACAAAAACAAAAGTAACATATGGTAAAATGACATATTATGTAATTTATTTTTTTTAAAAGCAAAAGTAACATAATTATTGACATAAACGTTGATCTTTTAATAAATAGTAACAATAATATGTTATCTATGAAAACATTAATTTTTTTTTTCAATGAAAAATAACATATAGTAGTAACACAACATTTTATTCGTGTCAAATATTAATTTTAAAATAATATAAAATGTTATTTTTTTAAATTAAAAGTGACATACAATAACAAATATGTTACCTTAATTTTTTTTTTTTTGATAACATTGAAATTTATAATATATTAAATATCACACCAAGTGAAATAATTTTTTGGACGATTTTAACCCTACTACAATTCAATTATTTCAATATTTTTTTCTCGAAATTTAATATGTAATAAATACTACAAAATCCTTGTTATATATGAATTTCGTGTCATTAGTTCTCTTAATTAACATTCACATTAATCTAGAGTTATTATAGATGAGTTTATTTTATTCATATATCTAAAAAATTTAATGAGTGTTCAAATTCGGTATTAACAATTAATTCTTATGTACCAAATATAATATAAAAATATTGTTCATTTGTAATATTTTATCATCACACACAAAAAAAAAAAAATTATAAAAATTGAATTTTGAGAGTATAATTTTATTCTCTTAAATTTTATTTGCTTTAGTTCGTTTGTTACTCGTAAAAATATTGAATTGAAATATCTATTCTTAATTTAAAACTACTATTTTCAATGGAAAAAGCCAAAAAGGTATTTTTTAAAAATTGTAAAAGGAAATACTTTTTATTGCAATCGGAAAATCTCAAATTCCAGTCGTTTCAGAACGACCGATTTATTGTAATTGGTACTGTTATAGTATCGGAAAAGATCGAAAAGCAGATGGCTCCGAACAAGAAAGGCAAATCGAAAGGCAACTCGGCCGAGTCAATTCCGCTGCCGCCAGCCGCCGCCAAATACCCTGCGTGCATGCGGTTAATCCCACCTTCCTCCGTCGCCATCACTATCCATGCCAAGCCCGGTTCCAAAATCGCCACCATCACGGGTCCTCCCTTCTTCTCATATGTTCATAAGATGACTGTTCTTTTGATTAAAAGGAGGGTCTTGATTTTCACTTATAATATTTGGGCATAACGTACAGATTTTGACGACGAGGCATTGGGAGTGCAAATTGATGCACCAGCCAAAGATGGTGAAGCTAATGCTGCCCTGATTGATTATATTAGTACCGTAAGTCCCTGATTATGAAACTATTAAACATATTTATTTAGCTATCTCTGAATGATGAATTATACATTGCTTGTTTACCATTTTATTTTATCTGTTTTGTTTCAAGTCAAGTTAGTCTGATGGAAGTATTTGATAGATGGGCATGCATAGCAGTCTTCACTTTAATGGCTTGTATGAATTTTCATGGCATTCTTCTGATAAAAGTTTGGCCCACGTCTTGAAGTAGTCATATTTTGATGAACTGCTTATGAGTTTTATTGAAGATGTTATTGATCTACTATAAATTTGTATGATGAATATCTTCGACTAACTTTAGGCATAAAAGGATGATTCCATTTGACTTAAGTTTGATTCTTCAAATGATCACTACACAAAATAATGAATATTTCATAGTGGATCTATCTTTGGGAAATTTGGTGTCAGAATTTCCAATTCAATTTTCAACTCCACGAGGACTATAAAGGGAAACTTGGCATTTGAAAGTATAAGTAAATCTGGATTCATTAAGTGAATTTATATCAAAAGGTAGCTATCAAGCCTAACTTCATTGAGTGGATTTATATCAAAAGTAGCTATCAAGCTCGACAAAGTTTCCATAAATGTTGTGATTTATGTTGTTGATTAAAGCTATCAAGCTTCATGAAGTTTCCATAAATGTTGTGATTTATGTTGTTGATAATTAGGAAATATGTTTTCAAACATGAGAGAAGTTCCTGTCCATCGAAAGATAAGGAGTGTTGAACACATCAAGTAGTAAACTTATATTGAGGCCAGCTCATAGTACGTGTAGTATATTTTTAGAACAAGTTTTTCAATTTTTGAATAGTGAAATTTTTTATAGTTTGCCATGTAAACAGCAAAATGCTACTCGAGCTTCTTGTTTCATTGCATATTTTCGAAGTTGTCTTGGTCATTAAGGTTTACTATTTTTTAGGGACTTGAAAGGGCCATTTGGATACTTATCAAGGTTTTCAAAGAAAATTATTAATTGTGCCCACTCAATTTATGATAATATTGTACCATTAAGTTTAGCTATTTAATTGTGAGGCTGATGTTTTTATAGAATTTTGTTTTGCATGGTATTTTTCAGGAGATTGATCTGGTCTCTTCTTTTGTTGCAGAAAAGTATTTTTTAGTAGAATTCAGCATTTATTGAAAATCTCAATTAATTAGTATTTTCAGTGAAACGAGTTGCTATCTTGTGTAACTATCTTTTCTTTGTCATGGTTTTTCTTCTTAGAAAGTAAGGCTTTGATTCCTGAAGGCAAATTTTCAAAAGTTTACCTGTCATTTTAAACAGGTTATAGGGGTAAAAAGAAGGCAAGTCTCCATAGGTTCTGGATCAAAATCAAGGGATAAGGTTGTGATTGTTGAAGGCATAAATTTACAGAGTGTATTTGATGCACTAGATGGAGTTGTAAAGAATCAGTGATGATATCAGGGATTTTTCTTTCTGCCTTTCTTTTTATTTACAATCGACCAAAATATACTTGAAAATGTTGTTCTGCACTTTGTGGTTGTAGTTCCGCTTTATCCTCCCATGACCAAAACTCTCTTAGAACCTTTGTCTCTATCCACATAGAATCTGTACAAATATGATATCAATGATATTTGGGTTTGATTGGTTATCATATGAAATTATAATGTCGTCCTGAATCTACCGAGAAAACATTTGGTATTTCCATGTTTGTCTGGGCCTGTTCAAATTTGTCTTCTACTTCATTGTTATTTTAGATGAGATCCTGCAAAATGAATTGAAGTGAATAATGGAGAACAAAAGGTCCCAAATCAAACTTCAGAAAACCAGAATGAAAATCCTAAAATCAAATGAAGCATAATTTACGTGATAGTTATATTTAACATCCGAGAAAATAGAAGTCACGTCGAAGAAGTGTTATTTCAACATTCAACAATCCCCTATGTGATCTTGAGATATTCTAATTGATTCGAACATCTTGTTCATTTTAACTTAACCCCATGAATCAATCAGTAGCCTGCCTGCTTAATTTATTCTATCACTAAAGTTACATGCACAGGGGCAACAAAAAAGATAAAACAGAGTGAAAAAGGTGAATAAACTAGCAAAACAGTACTTGGGAAAGAAGTAGGACTTGGAGGTACTGAGATGTCTACAGTCCCTTCAAGCATCAATAGAATTTTCTTCGGTGATGGACGGAGAGATGGTTCATCTTAGATGCACCAAATATAATCATTCTGTTCAATTTTCTCTTGTCAAACTCCTCATCTTCCATTAGTTTATTTAGCTCCCACGCCTCGAAAAAGTCATAAACCCATTATTCAAGAATAGGTTCATCCTCAGAGAGGCTCCAATCAACACTTCTTCAGCCACATATGATCTCTAGTAGCACAATTCCAAAGCTGTAAACATCTGCTTAACTATTGGAGTCAAATTCCTGTGCCACTCTTGAGCTACATATCCTTAGGTTCCTCTTATCCCGTATAGGTGTTTGTCTGATCTTTCTTTAAGAGTTTTGCCTGTCCAAAGTCGGCAATTTGCACACCTATGCTCATCCATGAGTTTGTTTTGAGGTTTTATATCACAATGAATGATAAATAGAGCATGCCTCCTACAATAGCAATAGCAACTCGAATTCTTTCTTTCCAACGTGATCGGTTTTCAAGATTGAAAAGTATATCTGCAAGTGATTCATTGCTTATGTATTCATATACTAGAAGCGACTTAGATCCTTAACCAAGAAGTGGACTAGATTATGATGATATGTTTTTCCTATCACCTTCATCTCAATATGGAATTCGTTTTCTCCTTTGGCCATTTCTTTCTTGAGCCTCTTCACAGCCATGACATTTCCATTGTTCATTAACATCCCTTTGTAAACCGTGCCAGATGCTCCTCAACTGAGCTCTTCTTTGAAATCCTATTTTACTTGCACAGGTTCTCCATATGTAAATGCTAGTAAACCAACATCCTTAATCAGTTCAACATTTCCGTTTTTGGATTTAGAGACCTTATTATATCTCCTTGCATGATTCCTGTGGACATAAACTCCGGAAATTACCAGGACTAAGGTTGCAAAAGTAGCGAGTGAAATGTTGACAATCACGTTGTCTACACGAATCTCTTTCTTGATTTCTGTGCCAGAATTACCCGTAACTCCTTGAGTTGAGGTTGAAGTTGTACTTACCTGGATGAGAGTAATACTGGAATTACTCTTCAATCTTCTTCCTTATCTCAAAGGAAGCCTTTGCTTTCTGCAGTTTCCATTTAGACAGAGTTCTGCATGGCAGATGAAGTCGTCAAGACAGGCTTTTCCATAATCTTCTTTAGCTATTCCTTCTAAAACATCATATTC
Organism: Fraxinus baroniana; assembly: GCA_903798355.1. NCBI lineage: Eukaryota > Viridiplantae > Streptophyta > Magnoliopsida > Lamiales > Oleaceae > Fraxinus > Fraxinus baroniana. The sequence continues at coordinate 2,655 of CAIGRO010076813.1, read as the reverse complement.
AGTGTCTTTCCTCTCCGTGTTATCCAATGATCTGATTTCATAACTGGCATTTGGATCCTTAGCTCTACACCCTTCCATAACGACATTCCTTGAACAACTTGAGCTCCAATTGCCCGTTCTAGCGTAAGAAGACATTCACTACAACTTTATCCATCTAAATACAAAAACCATTCAACCCACATAAACCCTTTGGGGCACATTTATCTTCTGTGGGTGACTATTCTTTAGTCCAGTTATCTCTAAGATCCAACGAACAATAATATTAGTAGAAAAATACCATCTACATCTATTCTCATGAGCTGGATAGTTCCTGTTCGATATTTTCCTAGCGTTAGATTCTTTTCATTAGAGCTTTCATTGAACAAATAAAGATGGCCATTGTTATCAAAATTAAATGATACATTATTGCCTGCTTCATTTGTGACTGATGCATAGGTGCTCTAATCATATACATCTGGAGTATGCACAGGTTATAGCACTAGGTTTCCGTCAGTTTTCGACTTGAGACAGAAAATTCCTCTGGAAGGGTTCGTTGCTGAAGCACTGGAGAAAATCTCTTTTCCATTTGGAAGGTGTTGGCCGGGCAAAAGATTGTCCATCAGGTGACCAAAACTCTGCTACTTGATTCTATTAACGAATCGTACAGCGTGAAATTACCATTCTTGATCATTGTAGCTGAAGCAATAGACTTGTCGGGATCCACACAATTTTCTTCTAAGACCTTCTTGCTGCGAAACGAGGCTTCTATCTTTCGTTAATATCAAAACAGCATTGCTGAGAAAAGTGGGATTGTCTCTATTTGCTGTCCATATGACAGTTTTTTCCGGGGTCCCGGCAAGAAAAATTCCAACAGAATAGCCATTGATTTTCTTGGAAATTCCATATGCATAGAGTCCAGAAGTAGACAGCTATGATGAGTTTGTACTGGCTGTTAAAGAGAGCCTAGGGATGCATGGGAATTACTTTTTCTGGGTTGATGTAACCAATTGATGCAGAAAGTAAGAAAATGTGGTAAAACAGCATGTAAGGTAGTGTCTCCATTTTTCTTGGGTTTAGGCTTCTTTCGTTCATTGAGGAAGGTGTTATTTAAAGAGCTCATTACTTTCCCAATCTTGCTACAGTAACAGGCTCAACGACAAAAGCAATGATAGAGTGGATACGTGTCGATATTGGACAATTTGAAAAGAAAAAAAATACAGCATTCATTCTTGCCTTGCCACCCCATCCCTATCAACTCCCCCTCTGTCATTAATTTGCTCTGTTCGAGGAGCATTATTTTTAGTTTCCTTGGAGACTATTGACTCGTAGTCAATGAATTAAAGCTCTATATGTATGAAGTACGAATAAAGGCATGAATCTAGGAAAAAAACTAGTTTGTCTCTACTAAGAGCTTTTTGATTCGTCCTAACACTCTTCACTTGCTCAATTATTGCTATTTATGAATATCAAACATTCCTCTCTACTCTTAGAAAGTAATTTTGAATGTGAGCAGTTCTCCCTCTTTTAGAAAAAGAAGTATAGGATCTAAACCATGTAATCTGAAATGATTCACCACCTTGAAAAATCCTGCCTCAAGTTGTCTAAACAGAACCTTACTGTTATGGAGTAGGACAAGGGCTTCTCTTGGCCATGTCAACTTAGGTCCGTTTGATTGCAAAGATGAAAAGTGGGTGGAAAGAAAATATTTTACATGGAATTGAATTATCTAGAAATTGTTTTACTGAGAATTGTAAGGTGAGCGTCGATTTGTATTTCGCTAGAAAAAGTACGAACATGTAGTGAGACATTTTAATGTGAGAATATAGACTTGTACTTCATTGAGTATCAGATGCTATTTATAAAGATTATAATAAGTGTAGTCTCCTAAACTCGATCTCTTGTAAGTTGAGTTTATTTAGAATTTTTAAATTCTAGCCAACCCCAAAATCATTTCCTGGCTCCACCCTTATCCTTTCTAATCAAGATTGGAGTCTAATCTTGCACCACAAAAGGATTTAATAAAAAATGGTAAGTAATAATTACAAAGTGATTTGGAACGACAAAAAATACATGTGATGTGACGAAGAAAAATATCCGAAAGATTTGCCCCCGATTGCTTTGGGAAAAAAAATGGTAAAGCTACTTCTTTATTACGCAAGTCGTCCTTAAATTTGAAACTTTCACGTTTACCTGTTTAGCTATTGGTGACTTTTGAATGATGAAGTGAATATTATTTTGTCATTCTTTTCTTTTCTTTTTAAATTCAAAGTTAGTATGATGGAATTATGTTATAAAACAAACAAGATACTAGAATTACTTTAATACCACTTGTTATGAATTTGGATCGCAAGATAATGACGATAATAAAATAAACAAGAAAATTTACTTGAAATCCAATATAGGAAAAAACCACGGACGGAGGAAGAGAAATCCATTATAATCAATAGCAATTGTGTTTATCAGATCTCAATTCTCTCAATTGAAATTTAAAGCTCTCAAAATATACGAATCTTCTCTATGTTGTGTTAATTTCTATACAAGTTGCACTTAATTTCTATATATATATATATATATATATATATATATATATCTATTTTCTATTAAAAGAGGCAATCCTCTGAGCACTATTCATTTGAGACATATTTCATGTTCCAATTTTATCATTCGTTTACTGTT
>CAIGRO010076792.1:0-12575 GCA_903798355.1 Fraxinus baroniana | reverse complement strand
TCCTAAAGTCATTCCAGCCTCGTCGAATATACCTCCATAGACTAACCCCGTAGGACCCTCTATCCTCTACCCTCACCCGAACACCATCCTCCCTCCATCATGCCCTTCTATCACCTTCTTTTTTCTTTCCAGACTGCTGATAACATGCTCTGTCCTTGTTTGAATCTTAATTGCCGGAGTAGATGCCAAGTCTTTGTTTGAGCCCCATTTTTTTTTTTTTTGAAAAAAAGGCATTCTTGAATAGGGGTTTGACCTATTTCAACCACATATTTTTCAAAAACATAATATTACACTCAAACCCGAAACTTTTCCTTATTTTTTAACCACACATTTCCCATCAATATACTATTCAAAAATGCATTTTTTTTTTGACAAAAATGGGGCTCGAACAAGCCCTAAATTTTTTGTTCAACAAATATATGCATTGGCCTGAAAGTAAATGTTCTTTCCAGTGTTCCTTTTTTTCTTTACCCCTCCCCCTATAAGCTTTTATCTTTGCAATCTGGCTCCGAGGTTGATTACTTGAATCTGAATATATGTTATCTACATCTATTTTCAGCAAGAGGTGTTGTCAGCGAACTTGAATGCCTTCTTCATGATGCAGCAGGCGCAATCCAAACTGCAAATGAAAACTGGCCACTTTTCCAAGGCGAACATAGTAATGGAAACTTAGATTCATATTTGGCTATGTATGAGAATGTAAGATCTCTCTATCTCACCTTCAGTGTGTGCGTGTGTGTTTTGAACTGGTATATTTGACCTGTTATTTTATTGTTTCTTATCGTGGGTTCATTTTATTTAGAGGGTGAAACCAAACTCTCTCCAATCTCCATCCTTGCATGCCTCCCTTCCCCAAACCATAAAGAAAAAGGAAAATAAAGTGGAAAATTCCAGGGGGAAGATTTCCTTTATATATTTAAATTTATTTATTTGTTCTTGATGCATGTAACAAAATATTACTAGAAAAACATAGTAAGATGATTTTCTCTGCTGCATATGGTTCCATTTTTACATTTATTGAATGAAACTTCAGGGGAAATGTGTTTGTCATTCAAATTTCGAAATGAATTTTCTGTATCTTCCCGTAATTTCAATATGATATTGGAGATTCATATACCTTGTTTGGTAGGAACTAAAATCTAGATTTTAATATAAGTCAAAGTCAACAATTGATTTTGACTACATTTTTTATGGGTTCCACAACTTTTTAACCACATATTTCATCAACTTCTATCAAAATCTACTAAAAATCCGATTTTATTTCCCACCAAACGAGTATAATAATGTTTTGCTTGTTATATTAGTTTAGACATCTTTAGATAATATAATTCTAGCGATTGAGCTTTTTTGGGGGTATAACTGCAAGTAGTTCTGCTCAGGGCCACTAAGGTGAGTACTCGACCGTAAACTTCAAGGTCCCGTGGGATTAGTCGAGGTGCGCGCAAGCTGGTCCGGACATCCACAATTATCAAAAAAAAAAAAAAAAAACTGCAAGTAGTTCTATTTTGTGCATTTTGCTGGCCTTTTAACCTGTTGAATAGGCTCTCACATTTAGGAAGTTTAAACTGATTCTGAATTAGACTTGAGTTTTAAAATAAAAAAATTGAAAATTTTCAAGCTTTAGCTCTTGTTTGGTGGGGATTAAAATCTAGATTTTTATCAAAGTTAAAGTCAACAATTAATTTTGTTCACATGGACCCACAACTTCTAAACTACACATGTTATCAACTTTTATCTAATTTAATCCCCTACCGAACATAGGCTGAATCATTTTACTTGTGTTTGCCTTCAATTATTTTCTAATGTGTACACATGCTGGATGTTGGAGGTGCATGGCTATTTTGTCCTGTTTATTGTTACAAGATATTATTTTATTTACTTGTATGATTCCGATAGTTATTCTCTAGCTCTCCAAGATAATCACTTAATTGCTCTGTCTCAAAATTTTGAACCGTTCCTCTAGTTCACTTCTCAATGCAGCTTCCTGCAATCAGAATATCTTGAATTTTATCTTGAGAAACCTCTTTAAACCAACCCCACCAGCACCCACCCTCCTATTTTTGTCCCTTCGTCAACGAATGACTGGAATTTCCATGTATTATGCTTTTTGCCTGTTGGAATACTAATACTAGTAGCTTGTAATCTCACCCTCTTTCTCGACATTATATACTCTGGCTTGACTCTTTCGATAACCAATAGCATGCCTGATATTCTTGTGAACCATTACAATTGGATTTTAATGAATAGTGTCTTCCTTACCAGTCACAAACATACTTCCTTACGACCATCTAAGTAGGTTTGATTAGTTGATTATATATTCTTCAGGAGGAAAAACTACCATCAGATCTTTCAAAACCCGAAGATACTGATTATGCTGCAATGATGGCTGCTGTATACAGTATGGTGAAACAAGAGTGCATAATGCAGGTATCTTCCCCCACCTCATATTAGTTAATATGAAACGTGTCTGCTCTGTAGTCAATGACTTTTATCTGGTACAACCAATGACTTGCCCCTCAGAAGGTACTATAATTTTAGCATCATCGGTTTACTTGATGTAGGAACGGATCGTTCGCTCGCTTAATCTCAAGTCATCACCTGGAGAACTGGAGAGCTATTGCCTGATGTGGTCTTTGCGGCCTTTTGGAGATGATGACATCATACGTGAAGCTTGGAGTCTTGTGCCGTGACACCAGTAATTTTTTTCGCTCTCTGTAATTAAATTAAATTACTCCTCGGAGGGTGTGGAATTCCTGTTACAACTTGCAGCACAATCCTTACCGACAATTGAATTTTAGCTTCGCCTTGTTTTCTCTGCGTGCACTACTGGTTGTATGAAGGAGATGCATGTGGTTAAAACTACAATCCTGAAGATGGCTTTTCACACTCGTCAGTTCAAACCTCCATTCTTACCGAGGAAAAAGGTACGGAATACGTTTATAGAGCAGGTGAGGGAAGGAAAAGAAAGGTAATTATAGGTTATACAGAGCAAAATCAGGAAGATTTTGACCTTTTTTTCTTTATTAATGCTGTTGAGGTTATCGAGCCTGCTATAAGAAGTATATCAAGAATATGTCGTGCATATTTGGCTAAGCTTAGACTAAAATTTGAACTGGTTAAACACACCATTGTTACATGACGCCGGTCTTAAAACTTAATAATCACTTTGTATTTACACATTTTATAAGAAGCACTCGAAACAAGCTCTTTATATGCAGAGAGAAGAGGAGACTGTATAATCGTAGGTTACTATGGACCACCACCACCGACTGATCAGTCTAATTTCTAACTATAAGCAATGCCTGTAGTAGATGACGATGCTCATCTGCCTAACCATTGGTCATGAACAGCAATAGCATCCATGGCCAACTCTCGTAGTTTTTGGTAACCAACCTAATGATCTCGGGACTATAATCATTTAAGTATTCGACACTGTTGACCAGCCAAACCTAAGCTTAAGTTAAGGAACTCGAACTTTGACATTACTGCAATATTTTCAAGCAACGGATGCTGCCTTCACCTCTTGAATGTGGCATTGATTTCGACTTTTAAAGTTTTCTTTTACACGTAACATGGTTTACTGCAACATACGAGTTGTCAACAGTAGATTTTTACGCTCAATTCAATTAAAATTTTCAAGAAGGGTGTTATATTGAAGTAGAGCCAACGCATGCAATGAAGATCTAATACTAGAATCGTAAAATAAGCCAGCCAACCCCCCATACCAGATTTTACTGAAAATCAGTTCTAACAATCATCGAAAATAGCCAACTGATTCTCTAGAACTTGCACTTCATTGCATGCCTGATTTCTTTGGCTGGTCGCAATTCACATGCAACCTTGTAATAAGAATGCCTGAAGGAGATTCTTTTATTGAATATGAGAATACAAGACAACCGCTATTATTCTGGGACGGGATATTGCAACGAAGGATTTCATGAATGCATAGGCTTTGTGCGGAAAGGCTTGAAACCTGGCAATCAAAGCAAATAGAGAAGGGTCTCTGCCGCCAACACGAAAATTAAAAAACTAGAAACAAAAAACTTCTGACATTCCTCAAGGCTGGCATTGTAACCTGGCAACCAGAGCGATTGGAGAAGTCTCTTGTCAAAATAAACGGAAAGAAGAAGGAACCGAAAATTCACAACACCCCCCCGAGTCCAAACTGCTTAGTACGCAGAAATAGGCACTGAATTTCCACTAGAGCAGTAATATCTTTATACAAGGCAATAAATCCCAAAAATATTTTGACACTAGCTGACGGAGAAAAAAAAAAAAAAAATGAAATCAATGTTGAATTTATATCAACAGTGCAGCAACGGAGAATTTCCACCCTTCTACACTCCATGTCACAGGTTTAGTTGGACGAGCAAAATAAAAACTTAAATAGTACAGAATAACAGCAGAATTATTCATGACGAAATTCAGAGAAAATATACAGATACACTAATGGAATGAACTTTCCTATTACTAAACAGAGATCTCTTGAGCTCAAACTACGGTACATCTGTTCCATGAAAATAAACGATACGGCCAATTCTGCCAACGGGCGAAAACTGTGTGTGACAGAAGAGACTGACTCATGGAGCAACAAAAACTTCACATTCCAATTCCTTGTAGATTTATAGCCACTATTATTACAACGCATCTAATTTTGTTGAATATTAGTTTTCAAATATCAGAAATGCAGAGACAACCAATTTTATGGGTTTCAAGGAGCCAAATGCTTAGAAACATTTGAATCTGAAGGAAGCTTTGGCTGAAGTGATATCACATAAAATTCTCGCTAAACAAGGAAAGACAGGTCAGGTATATCTCGCCTTCTTCCTACTTTCCATCGGAGGAGAATGATGGATTGAGCTGAAAAGCTCATAAGCTTCACGTACCAGATATTTTTATATCACTGCATCTGATTTTTTTGTTCCTGTAGTTTCCAATCCTAGCAGGCAAGGAAAAAAAAAAAAAAGAATCAAAACCTTCATAAAGAAGCCGTACAGACCTTACTAAAGGTTCTTGCTATTCAAAATGCCCCTACCTGAAATCATATTTTTAGCTCTTTTAAGCCTTCAATCTCCGCAGACTCCTGCAGGTTGTCCTGTGCTGCAATCTTAGTCACTTCTGCAAGTGCTTTTGAACTCGCTGCAGGACCAATAACCATTGAAACTGGTGACTCAACTTGGATTACTGGGGGCTCAACTTTAACTGCCAGAAATTCAGAATCCAACGGCCCTTCTACATGCATCGGCTGAAATTTCAAACCAAGAGGTTCTTCAATTCGAACTGAACGAACCTTGGACAATTGTGACTCGTCCAGTCTACCAGTTGCTGCTCTGGAAACTGATGGGTCCTCGACTCGAATGCATGAAAATTTAGAACCTGATGGTTCCTCAACCTTAATCGTTGGAGGCCTGGAAATCCGTGGACCAGCTACTGGAATTGTTGGATCTAACATCGGTAGCTCCTCTATCCTAACAGGAGCAGCAGCAAATACGGGAACAGCCTGTCTTATGCAGACAGGTGGTGCCATACCCAATGGTGGAGGCCTCATCATTAGTGAAGCCTGAGGTGGAGGAAATGATGGTGCGGAGAAAACAGGAATTGCATTTCGTATTGTCACTGGTGGTGCAATTCTATGATGTTGGTTGAAATGCCGGACTGGAATGTATGGTGCTGCTCCAGCTGCAGGGAACTTCTGAGGCCCAATTGTATGGTTCTCCACCAATGATGCGGGACTCTCATTTGTACTAGTAATTACTGGTTGGCTTTGAGTTGTCTTGGCAGTTTTGGGGTTCGCTTTGTTGTTCACAGCCATAACAGGCTTGTTGCGAGAAGCCATCCTCGGGCATATTAAAGGCAAAATTTTAGATGATGTCGCTGTAGGCTGCTGGGTACTTGATGACCTCAGATTTGATGTAGGAAATTTTATTGGAAATGTTAACTTTGCCAATTTAGCCTGAATGATGTACTTCTGCAGAGCACGGGTTACCGCCACATGTTCCTGCTCATCCTTGTGTGGCTTTTCTGATGTTGAACCCTCAAAATGTTGCACTACTGGATAGACAAAAATTATTGAAGAATATCACATAAAGTTATCATGCTTTGCACAACTGAAAATCAGAGAGAAAATTACAACCATCATTGGATAAACCTCTGCTGATTCTCAAAAGTGACCAAAACCACAAAAGTCACTAGAGGCTACCAAGTAAAAATCCCCTTTCACTTCTTAAATATTTATAACCATTAGTATTAATTTGGGTTGTTAGGAAGATTGTTTGTGCCAAGAAAAGAAAAAAATCATCCAAAATATTTATTGTAAATAATAGTAAAATAATGAAGTAAAGTGATTGGCACCAGTATCACATTTTCTTTGATCATGAATATGTTCAAAATGGTCGCTAACTTCAAAATAGAAAAACTTCATCAAGTGGAGTAATAATAAAGTTTTGGCAAAAGTAAAAATCAGTATGGTGTTTCACATGTTAAAATAGGTGAAACATGCTTGGATATGAAATTCTGCCATTAGCTTTTCCAAATTGCTGTTTTTTTTAAGTAAATGCATGGTAATGGAAAGGCATTTCACCAAAATACTGAAAACAGCACCTAAAATCTCCAACAGAAAACACATGAATCATCTCTTGAGATGTTCTGGGGAAAAATCTTTTCAAAAACAAATTTCAGAAACTTGTTTTCACTAACCACACACTCTGTAAATAGGAAATTGCAAAAAGATCCTGAACGAGGTCGTGGCCCTCAAACTAAATTCTATATTTCCCCACTCAAATATACAAGGGGAATGAATGTGGGTTTGGTTATTTCGAGAATTGAATTTGTTTGATTCTGAATTTTCAAATTAAGAGTTCGGTAAAATTAAATTTTCCATGACAGTAGGTAAAAATGACCTTTAAGGTAAGGAGTAAATAGTTTTTCATATATGCTCACACTAAAATGCTCTATGGTTTAGAGGAACAATCAGATAAACTTTAGTGGATAATGTTGAAATATCTAGATGAATCTTGAAAATAATCACATAAAAGGGAAATGGAACAAATAAAAATTTTAAGTAGCTGGCTCTGTTGACCAAAGCCCTGAGCATCTGCCAGACTGCCGAACAACAGTTTCTCACAGTGATGCTCACACCGTATGCGCTTTTTCTTACCCTTTAATGTAACTTTCCATTCACCACGTTTATTTCTCGAACAATAAACCCCTTTTGCAGAAAGTTCACGAGTAATACTTAGGGCATGATTTAGAAAGTAAATCTAAACCTATAGTTTTACTTTTCAAAGATTACAATAACCTCTCTCCATGAGACAACGTAAACTTGCCAAAAAATGACATACAAAGCAAATCATGATATGAATGTCAATGTTGAAGACATTCTTTTCTCCATAAAAGAACATGCACATATCAGGACATTGAAGAATAGGATCACTCACATGATTTCAGAGATAGCCAAGCTGCCATGGCCGCATTCTTTTCTGCTTGCTTTTTGTTCTTAGCTGGCTCGCCAGTAAATATAATGCCTGCCAACTCTACAGTACAGGTGAAGATGGGAAGGTGTCCTAGGCCTGATCTATAAGTAGTATATGCAGGCAAAGATGCTCCCATTCTTTGTGAGACCTCCTGCAAGAGATTCTTATAGACACCTGTCTCATCCTGTACATTGCACAGCATGGTACCAACATCAGTAATCAATCAGTGGAATAAGAAACACTGATCAAATAATTTAAATAAACGAAGGCTATACATGAACTCTGATTAGTAGACTTCGACATGACTTTCAGGCCATAACACATAATGTTCCAAGCATCACGAATATTCAGTTATCAACCATGGGAAAGGCATCTAGCACGTCTGGGGATATACATAGTGAACTATACTTAAAGTCTCAAACAGTTGCATCACATGCTTTGCAAAGTTCTAATATTCATCATCCTTTACCTAAATATACTCTTCAAATATCTTCTCTCTCTACAACCTGTTTCAAACCACCCTCAAAGTTTTCGCTAAGTGCAGTCTCTTGCAACGATGGGCATTTGAGGCATTACGTGTGCAACAAATCCAATGCCCCGAATAGCAATTTACTTTATGCTACTTCAATCAGGGTTATTTGAGGTGCTGGATGAGTCTTGGCCATTGAGTCGCATCTTTTGCAATGATTATTATTCGGGTCACATCTTTTGCATTGATTACATATTCTTATATGTACATACTTATCTTTCCACATGCAGTTTTACGTTTCTATTCTCCTTTAATTAATCAATTATTTGTTGCTTTCTCTACAAGTAGGTCAGCCAAGCAGTAATTCCAACCAACCTATGTAAGAGTCTAATAAGGAGTAATTAGTAAACTCGATCTTGACTAGGAATTTAAAAGGGCCAAGTAGTAAATTCTAGCTTGGTCGGGATTGCTGCTCAAGCTTTTGAGCCTAAAGGACATAACATGATTTTGTTCCCAGACAGCTTACTACGATTTACAACCATCATGGATTGGCTCATTAATGAATAATGATGCTTACAAAGTCAAAACCAAGATATAGCCCCCGTTTGACATCCATTAATTTCCCTTTCTCATTCTCATTCTTCATTTCAACCACAAATTCTCCAAATAAAATAATATTACACACAAATCAAAAACTTTTCATCACTTTTCCAACACATTCTCACATCAATCACTATTGGGTTTCAAACAGGGGCATAGTTTGCCACCTGTCAAGCTTTGAAATTTGAATTCTTTAACATCTGACATGTAAAGCATCATGTGGTCATTGACACACTGTAGCATATGGCCCTAATGTAATATAGGTACGCATAGAATTAAACACCAGTTTACCATGCAAAATAGCAAAGCATGAGATGCAAAACAGGACAAGAAATCTTATACTGACTTCCAACACAAGCGGAATGTTTCGACAGATTTTAATAGATCTCTGAAATTAATTTGCTTCAATTCAATTCCAATGAAAAAATTCCAAGCAGGTAAATATAGCATTTGGATCGCTCAAGTGCTCAAGGCATAATTGCAAGTCAATATACGAAAAACATGAAAAGATAGACTAAGAAAACAAATTTGACAAGTGAATATTGCGACCTGCGCTATTAAACAGATTAGATCTTCGCTCCAAATAAAAAAAAAGAAGCATTAACCAAAATTACCAATAGAAGGTCAATTATTAGAGAAGTCATCAAAACGCACAATGGAATATACGGACATTTATAATTTTATATCATTTCCTTCTCTTCTTCTTAACTTCAAATAATAATTAACAAATTCACATAATAAGTTCACAATAAAAAAAATCACGAACAAGAACAAAAATGGAATCCACATAAAACACCTCAAAACATGTCTCGTAAAGTACACAAATTTTACCAGAACTCTGGCCGCAAGGGAGTTGGAGGGACCACGGCTAGCAAGGGCATTGAGAGCCACCTCCGCAGCCGAGTGCTCAGCCTGTCGGAGTGTCGAACAGTAGTTAGGGCTCTCAAACGTTTCACCGTTGAAATTAACGGTAGCCTTGAACCGTGGCGCGTGATCGGGACCTTCCCTGATGCACGCGTACGATGGAAGATTGAAGCAACTCCTCTGTGCCAGCTCCTGTAACTGGTTTTTATACATCTTTACAAAAATGTAAACAAAATCAAAAGAATACCAATTTTAACTACACCTACTCAGTACTTTCATCAATTTTCATTATTTCCATGTTGTTTGATATACTTGAAGAGGGAAACGAATCGAATAATGGGATCAAAGAAGGCTACACTTGAGATCGAGGGGTTTTCTGCTTAGGGTTTCGCTCACGTTTACCAGACGTAGGTTTGAGTTTTGCGAGAAAAGGGACAAACACGAACGCTTTGTAGTAACAGTAAATAGAATTGTGCATTTATGGTTAGAAAATTGCACCATTAGTCCTTAATCAATTATCTAAGTAGAAATTTGTGTGGTAGAGATTAAAATCAGATTAAAATTGAAAATATAGCCGTTATTGTTGACTTTTATTAGACGGGTGGAACCCAATAACGACCATATTTTCAATTTTAATTGGATTTTAAGCCGTACCAAACAGGATTGATATTTTTTAACTTTTTATTATCAGTGCACAATCCGTCGATTCAATATCGACAATTAAACCAACAACTCCGAAGAATTAAATCATCTGGTGGGAAAGATGCAATGAATTTAAATTGTATCGGGCCCTTGCATGTTTAATTTTTATAAAGATATAAATTTGGAACTTCAGCTTTCATAAACGTTTTAAGGGAAATTTTTACGGAAGTCATCCAACTTCGAGGTTTGTTTCATATTAATCATTCAACTTTAATATGAAAATTTCTAGGTTGATTTCATTCAACCCTATGTTATAAACATCAAAACTCGGATATGGATCGGTTGCTAGAGTCTGCTATACTCCATAAAAATGCTAACAATCGTAAAAAAAGTTGTGCACGAGGTGCAAAATTTACAGTAAGAATCTTTCCAACATACTTTTCTTCATCGAAGTACCGAGTAACTAAACACTAAGTCTACCACTATTTACCATTTTGACGATAATTTGCAACAAATTTAGCAAAGGAAAAATCTCGGTCGTTCTTGGCATGTTTTTTATGGTGTGATCTCTTTGTTGTCAATAATCAACTCTGGCAGTCTGGAATAGTTAAAGACAAAGTGCAATATGGCTGAACTCAAACTGGTGGTGGAGGGATGCAACTCAACGGCGCATCTACGACGGCGTTCGTCTGGTGGCTGCCGCCGCAACTCAATGCCTTGATCAGCCCCCATAGTCTCCTACAACTGTTTCTGCCTACATTAGTCTTCTCATCATTATGTTTCAGCTGAAACATTGGCTGCGATGGATCCCGGCGGTGGCGGCGGCTCTGCCGGTTCTTCATATCCCTCAACTCCATTTCTGTTGGAAATCTAGTAATTCCAAACAAGAACAGGTACCATCTAGACTTCCCTGATGATGATGAAGTTAATACAGACACTTTCTTATATGGAAATTCATACCTATTTTGTAATTTATGTTCCTTCTTGTTCTTAACACGTGGGCTTTTTTTGCTAGAATTGAACTTCCACCGGAAAAGTCGCCGGAGACGCCATTTCCGGCTACTTTGCTGCTTGTTTTCAACTGGGATTGGATTTTCTGAGATGGGTTTTCTAGAAGTAATGAGTTTTCCACAGAAAACAATGTTTTCTGGCGGAAAGGAATTCAATTCTTCACTGAAAAACTCAAAGCAATCTTGATTGTGATCAGAAGTCCATAATGAATTTGAACCGTGTGATTCAGAACTATAGACTTTCTCTCCCTCGTGACTATACAATGGAAGATCGCATAAAGACAGTGTTTCTTCTAATTCATCTGTTTCCCGCATGGATTTTGAATGAGAGATTTCTTCTCTTCGCTCACTCTCGAGACTGGAATCGAAGGGACTTGTCAGAAACATGTGAAATGTATGACTAATTCAATAACGAAAGTCGATACGGTGAAATTGGTAGTGAATTTAATGATTATATACTAAGGCATTATTGGGAACCTGAGGTTGAAAATCTTCGCGACCCGGGCTGCTAATTCTTCTAGACTACGTGAAAAAAAATAATAGAGGGGGACCCACCTTCTTTTTTAAAAAAAATCTAGAAGTGCATGAGCACGTAGACGTTGTTCATAAGAACTCAATTTCTAGCAACGTTACATGTCAGTTTAATTTTTATCTGCTTCTTTTTTTTTTTTTGGGTACCCAGGTATCTCAACTTAGCGAGACTAATTTTCTGAACCACCAGTCACATGCCCGTCAGTAGCTGGCGGAGGTAAACCGCTGGTTATACCCAAGTTGACTAGGGTTCGAGCACTCCTTATACTCCTGACCCCAAGAAAGCATTCCTCCATGATTATTATATCACCAAACTGCTCTAATCGATATTGATTATTACATCACTCAATTGCTCCAACCAGGAATCGAACTCCCCACGCTGAGGTTGCAAGCTCAGCAATGCCCTTTCTTTGCCAACTTGGATGTGCCCGAGGGACTATCTGCTTCTTTTTTCTCAACATGTTTTATTGATATTGTGCCATTCTCATGAACGATATTTTCTTTAAGAATCATAAAACAAATCTTGACCACCTTTCTTAACGTATATTGAATTAGTATATTTTCACTTGATGATGTATCTTTTCATTGACTCATCTTGGATATTTTGAAATTGGTTAAATAAAATATTATTTTTTCACTCTATTTTTCCATGGTCAACATTCAACTCAAAGAAAGCGGAATCCTAATAAATTGACCGTAATTAAAATAAAATCATTTTTTTTCGTAAGAATTCGCAGTCGCTACTCATGAGTGTGCATTAAATAAATATCGCTCCTTGTACTTTAGCCCGCAAATCACACATGAGAGATAAATCGCACTAGACAATTCAGATGCGACGGGCTATACTGAGAAAGTATTGGCGAACTCGTGACTTTCGATTTTCGTGCTCACCTGCTCCACCAACTCGACCACCCCTGAAGAGGTATAAAATTGTCTTATTTCTAACTATATATAAAAGAGTCTGTAGCCTTGACACTGTTCACAAGC
>CAIGRO010076782.1:0-13153 GCA_903798355.1 Fraxinus baroniana | reverse complement strand
CAAAGAAAATTCTGCACATAACTTCGAATATTAACTTCATGCCTTGTTTTTGCTGTAGAACTTCACATCTTTTAAGCCCTCTTTTGAGCATAAAAATAGTAGCTTCCTTAATATGGTCAAACCATTCCACCTTATATCTCCAAACTTTCACCAGCAGCAAACTTTTTCCAGCAACCCACACTTTCCACCAAGTATTCTCTCAAATAGTAAAGGGGAAATCATGGTTTTTCAGGTTTAGAGTGGGAACGGAAGATGTAGTTAAAAGAATAAATGAAGGCTTATGTAACCACCAGGCTCAAGGGGGTTAACTAAGTCATGCAATGATGGCATGACAACAGGGACGGCTGGGAAAGCTTTTTTATTCAAAAAATGCCTAGATCATTTCTCTAATGTTTGGTGTTAACTAGGATTTCGCCTCAATAGTTCATCAACGGATTCTAGAGCAAACAAGATTGAAATTTCGTGACCTAGTAAATTCATCCTGCTCCCTTTATAAGCAAGATGACGAAGAAAAAATGACCACATGCTCAATTATGTTCAAGGGCAGAGATTTAAATCAAGGTAAACACAAAACTCAGCTTGACATCAAATAATTTTTCAAAGTTTTTATCCGTCCTATTCTCACTCACAAATTTCAGAGTCATGGAAACTTCAATCATATTCAAATACATGCTTAATAAGAGAATCCACAACTTAAACTTCCAGACTCACAAGTAAAATAATATAACATTCAAACAAGAAAGAAAAAGGGTCGTAAATAAATGACTCTAGGGAGAGTTTACACCCCAAAACTTAAACTAAACAATGTCCTCATTGTAATTTAAAAGTTAGAAAGAATGAAAAAAAGAAAGGAACTCCCCTGGTTACATGGTGAATCAGCCGCCGTTTGCAATTTCCAGCCATTTATTCTTGCTAAACAAACCTACATCAAACTCTAAATTATTCAAATTCCAAAAGAAAAAGTAAAAGAAACAGAAACAGAAAGACAAAAACAAAGACAAAAAAAAATTCTATGGGCTGCTTCCCATAAGCGCTTGTTTTAAAGTCTACAACCAGACTTTTCAATTTTCCTCAATTGGGGTCTCCAAAAGGAATAAGTGCAAAGTTCATTTCCACTTGTTCGCTATAATAATGCTTCAATCCCTGACCGTTAACTCTAAATATACTACATGTCTTGTCCTTCAAATCTATAACTCCAAAGGGGAAACCTTTATCAATTGTATAAGGACCTGTCCATCTTGATCTTAACTTGCCGGAAAGACTTTGAGTTGAGAATTGAATAGTAAATCTTTGTCTGTTCTTCATAAATCTTCGCATTTTCATAAGCATCATTCTGGAACTCGTCCATCTCATTTAATTACAGAAGTCACGTTCCCCTGCTGCCTTTGAATCAAAATTTAACTTCTTTATAGCCCAATAAGCTCTATGCTCCAACTCTACAGGAAGATGACATGCCTTTCCAAACACTAATCGGTAAGGAAACATTCTGATAGGTATTCTAAAGGCTGTCCGGTATGCCCACAAAACATCATTAAGCTTCTTTGTACAATCCTTCCTATTGGTGTTGACCGTCTTCTCAAGGATGTTCTTGATTTCCCAATTCAAAATCTCAGCTTGGCAATTAGTTTGAGGATGGTATGCAAGTGCTATCTTATGTTTCACACCATATTTAGAATGTAGGTTCTCGAATAACTTGTTGCAAAAGTGGGTTCCTTCATCACTAATGATAGGTCGTTGAGTGCCAAATCTTTTGAAAATGTTCTTGTACAAAAATTTGAGCACTACTTTTACATCATTTGTTGTTGCAGCAATTGCTTCCATCCATTTTGACACATAATCCACAGCTAACAAGATGTAAACAAATCCAAAAGATGGGGAAAAGGGACCCATGGAATCGATTTTCCAAACATCAAATATTTCAACCTCCAAATTAAATATTTTCCAATGGAAGCTCTCGACACCTTGAAATATTTCCCATACATTGGCAATAGTTAAATGTCTTCACCAATGTATAGCTATCACAAAAAATTGAAGGCCAAAAGAAACCACTTTGAAGTACTTTAGCTGATGTTCATGTTGCTCCAAAGTGTCCTCCATATGATGATGAATGGCAATGATGGAGAATGGATCTTATCTCTTCTTCTGGCACACATATTTGGATGATCTGATCGAGGCATATTTTAAATAGCAAAGGTCATCCCAAAGATAATATTTTACATTATACAAAAATTTCTTACATTGGTGGTAATTGAGATCTAGTGGCAGCACTTTACAAGCTAGGTAATTGACGATGTCAGCATACCAAGGAAGCTTTATCTTTCTTACAAACAGATGCTCATCAGGGAATGCTTCTTGGACTATTGAATCATGGTTTACTTGTTGCTCCAGCCGAGAAAGATGATCAGCTACTATATTTTAACTTTTTTTTTTTATCTCGGATCTCCAAATCAAACTCTTGAAGAAGTAGGATCCAACGAATCAACCTAGGCTTAGAATCATTCTTTCCAAACAAATAGTGAATTGCTGCATGATCAGTGAACACTATCACCTTTGTACCAATAAGATAAGGCCAAAATTTGTCACAAGCAAATACAACAGCAAGTATCTCCTTCTCGGTTGTTGTATAATTCATTTGAGCTTCGTTCAAAGTCTGACTTACATAATAGATGACCCTAAATAGTTTGTATCTCTTTTGTCCTAACACTGCCCCAATTGGAAAGTCACTTGCATCACACATAACTTCAAAAGGTTGACTCCAATAGGGTACAATCATAATTGGTGCTGAAACAAGTTTCTCTTTAATCATATTAAAGGTCTGCAAACGATTATCATCAAAGTCAAAAGGAGAAGAAGATTACATAAAGGTTTAGAGAGTTTAGAAAAATCCTTTATAAATCTTCTGTAAAATCCCGCATGACCCAAAAAACTTCGGATTCTCTTCACATTCTTAGGATGTAGTAGTTTTTCTATGGTTGCAACCTTAGCTCTATCAACTTCAATTCCTTTAGATGACACTCGATGGCCAAGCACAATCCCTTCTTACACCATGAAATGACACTTCTCCCAATTAAGGATTATATTCTTTTCTTCACATCTCCGCAAAACAAGAGCCAAATTATGTAAACACTGATCAAAAGATGTACCAAAAATTGAAAAATCATCCATGAAAATTTCCATGATATCTTCTGTTATATAGGAAAAAATGTCATTGTGTAGCATTGAAATGTCATTGGGACGTTGCATAGTCTGAATGGCATCCTCCTAAAAGCAGACGTTCCATAAGGGCATGTAAAGGTTATTTTATCTTGGTCTTCAGGAGCTATGGCAATTTGGTTGTATCCTAAATTACCGTCTAAGAAGCAAGAGTAGGAATACCCAGCTAATCGATCTAACATTTGGTCAATGAAAGGAAGAGGGAAGTGATCTTTCCTTGTTGCTTTGTTTAGCTTGCGGTAATCCATACATACATGCCAACTTGTGATTGTTCTTGTAGGAATAAACTCGTTGTCATTTCGTACCACTGTCATTCCACCCTTTTATGGCACAACTTGTACTAGGATTACCCATGAGCTGTCCAAAATAGCATAGATAATCCCAGCATTAAGGAGCTTCAAAATTTCAGCCCTCACGACTTCCTTCATTGTTGGATTTAATCTTCTTTGGTTCTCTATCGAAGGTTTATAATTTTCCTCCACTAAGATCTTGTGCATGCAAATAGAAGGGTTTATACCATTTATGTCAGAAATAGTCCATCCCAAGGTTGTTCTATGCTCACTCAATACTTGCAACAAGTTTTCCTCTTCTTCAGGTGTGAGTGATGCAGCAACAATCACCAGAAAGGCATGATTTTCACTCAAGAAAGCATAGCGAAGGTGTTTAGGTAATTGCTTCAACTCTGGAGAAACAAAAGTCATAGTTTTCTGCATCTTTTCATCTATTTTAATTGTTTGTTTTTCTTTAGAAAATGCAGGATCAGACTTGGCTACAATCGACTTTAACTTCTCCACTTCATTGCCAAGTGATGTGTCCTGTTGTAAGGCTTCTAAGGCAAATATATAGTGTAAAAATTCCTCATTCTCAGTAGTAAATCAAATCCACATGTAGCTGAGTTAGTAAAACTATAAGCTCGAGATGAAGTAGTGATGCATCACTCTAGGTGATCAGTTGGTGTATCTTCTTGAAAGGCTTCTTCAACACATCGCTCAATGACATCTACCTGAAAATAAGTACTTATCTCTTCTAGAATTTTTATTTCTTAGTAGATGTTGAACATAACTTGTTCTTTGTTCACTCGTAATGTTAATTCACCTTTTTGAACGTCCATCATAGCCCTTCCGGTAGCCAATAATAGTCGGCCAAAATTTTAGTGGAACCTCTTGGTCTTCCTCCATATCTAATACCACAAAATCAGCGGGGAAAATAAATATGTCCACCTTTACCAATACGTCTTCTATGATTCCACGTGGGTACTTGATCGATCGATCTGCTACTTGTAAAGAAATGGTTTTTGTTTCATCTCTCCAAGTCCTAATTTCCTGCAAACAGAAAGTGGCATAAGATAAATGCTAGAACCAATATCGCATAAGACTTTATCAAAAAATAAATTTCCAATAGTGTAAGGCAAAGTGAAGCTCCCTGGATCTTTTAATTTTTGCGGCAATTTTTTTTGAAGAATGACACTGCATTCTTCAGACAACTTTATTGTTTCAAATTCCTCTAACCTTCTCCTATTTGAAATGATGTCTTTCAAGAATTTGACATAATTTGGCATTTGTTCCAAAGCATCTACAAAATTAATATTTATGTGAATTTTCTTGAAAATGTCCATAAACTTAGAAAATTGCTTATCTAGTTTTTGTTTTTGAAAACGTTAAGGATAAGGAAGGGGAGTATGGATAGTAGGAGGATCGTTAGGAAATGAAATTGCTATAAGCTTTTCAGCCTCTCTTTGTGGATTGTCCACAATCTTCTCTTCTTCAACTTTACTCTTACTTTGGCCATTGTCTGCAGTTGTAGGGATGGACCATGTTTTGTTGGATGGTGACCTCTCAATTTCTTTTCCACTCCTAAGTGTGATGGCCTTGCATTGTTCCTTTGGATTCACTTCTGTGTTGCTAGGAAAAGTTCCTCTTTGCTAGGAATTGATGGTGGTAGCTAGCTGTCCAATTTGAACTTCAAGATTCTTCATAGTGGCTCCCATGTTGCTACAATGAGTTTCAATGTTGTCCAACCGTGAATCATCCTTTTTGAATCTTGCTTTTGTTTCCTCCACAAAGGAAACCATGGCATCCTCAAGTGACATCTTCTTCTCAGATTGTTGACTTTCTAATCCTGGAGGAGGTTGTATCACATTTTTTGTGTTTTCATAAGATAAATTCTCATGATTTTGAAGCCCTGGATGGTAGGATTCCCACGATAGTTGTAGTTCCGATTGTTGATAGATTAGACTTGTTCTTTACTCATTTCATTACCCGGAACTGTCATACATGCAGCTGCAACATGTTCTGCATTTTGTGGTATCCCTTGGGTCGTCAATGTTGAAATTTGATGGGATATGGAAGCAACCTGAGCTGAAAGGACTGCTAAAAGCTCCAATTCATGAATCCCAGCAACTTTCTTAGTTATAGTTCTTTCAATTGGCCATTGATAGTTGTTTGAGGCCATTTCTTCCAAAAGAGAGATAGCACCTTCAACTATCTTTGACATCAAAGTTCCACCAGAAGCAACATCAACTATATTTCGAGTTTGTCCATTTAACCTATTGTAGAACATTTGAACTTGCAACCAGTCAGACAATCCATGTTGAGGGCAGTGACGAATCAGGTCTTTGTACCTTTCCCATGCTTCATAGAGTGACTCAAAATCATTTTGCTTATATTGAGCAGTTTTTGCAGGTGGGAAGAGTTTAGCAAGAAATGTTTCAGCCATGTCTTGCCAACTTGTGATACTTCCTAGTTGTAGAGATTGTAGCCATCCTCTTGCCTTGTCTCTCAAAGAAAAGGGAAACAGTCTCAGTCTAATGGTTTCTTCGGTAATACCATTAATCTTTACAGTGTCATAAATCTCGAAAAACACTGCCAAATGGATATTAGGATCATCTAATGGTTATCCACTAAATTGGATTTTCTGGACCATGCTGATTAAGGTTGGTTTGAGCTCAAAATTGTTGGCATTAATGGTTTAATGCCTTATACTCAAGTAGTTGTCATTCACAACGGGCCGTACATAATCATTCAAGGTGCGTAGTTGTGCAACTGGTTGTTCTTCAGCTATGGATGGTACTTTTTTTTTCTTCGTCTCCTAATAGTTATTTCAATCTATGGATCAAAATGTATAATTTCAAGGTGTCTAGCACGGCCCGTTCAATGTTAAAATGCACATGTCAAACAAAAAATAAAAAAATATAATAATAAACAAAAATAAAATATTCTAAATTAATGTCACTATCCACTGGCCACCGGCCACTGCCACTGCCACCTACCAACCGTCGTTGCACATCAATCGTCACTACAACTACCTCAATGTCATCCTATTCATCTTTAAGAATTCAAAGAAAATCATCAAAATCAAAAAAGAAAAGCCCTCATCAAAAATGTTCCAAAATCCCCAAATTTACTTTTTGATTCTTCAACCTACGACTCCACTTCAAGTTCTCGTTCCAGTTACAGCCTTGACACCTCCATCTTGAGCAGCACCTCCTTATCTAGCCTTCATGAAACGTTGTTAGAAAGCACCCAAAATTTTGACTTCTGGGATATTCACACTGCCACTAACTATTTTCTCGCCAAACGCTACTCTTCCTCATCCTTCTCCCATTCATGGCAGTCAATTCTCAATGGCAAAGATGTCATCATTTTCCAACGTAAGCTAAGAAAATGCATGGATATTTTCAAAGATAAATAGAGGTTGTCTATGATTAGCAAGAGCCATTACATGAGCATAGTCAAACTCCTCAACATTTCAATTTCATCCGAGCTTATTTACCTACTCTATGATTTTGTTATGGGAGCCACTCATCCAGGCCCAAAAACAAGAAACAAAGAGACATGGTGATATGTAGAGAAATCATTGGGTGTTGTGTATTTTTTTAAAAAAATTGTCCAATCCGACACTGAAACGTGTCTTCCCTGATTTGATCCTGGATTTGAACATGTTCCTGTAGCATTTCTCTTTAAGAGAAGGAAACCCTAGAAATCTAGAATTTACGATGCTTTTGACATAAATCTCGCATATACAAATTGCAAATAAATTGGCATATGGGCTCGATTATATACATAATATAGTTGGATTAAGCATTGATAGAGTGTACAAATACGTGAAAAGTAGCCATATAATTTTGACAGAGTCAATGGTGGCAATTGCAATCAGTGGGTAGCAAAGGCATGTGATCGATGCAAAACTGCAAGTGCACAGTATCGTAATTTTATATTAAAGTGATAACTCACTTATGGAAATTATACTAATCTCAGCTTTATCTAGAAAAGTCACTAAAATTGGTTGTAATTGCTGACTAATATAATAGCCAAACAAGGAAACCTAAGGAATTGTTTGATGGAAGAATCAATGAGAAAAAAAAGAACTTCTAGGAAACCAATTTCACCTAGTCCCTCACTATGCCATTTCTTTTTCTAACTAAAATAAAGTAACCTTCTAAGCCATCCAAAAGCTTCTTTCGATAGACAATTGGATCAATTCTTGAACATTAGTTTACACAAGAGTGTGCAATTAACAAAACAAGAAAGTATTAAGTTCAGTAATTTGTCTCTTAACACTACACAGGTTATTATAAGTCTTTCAATCTTATAATTACCTATGCTGAATTACCTAACAGTCTATCTTATAATTCTCTCTTCTGAAAGAAAATCACAAGATCCAAATCATCTAATTAATGGTCAGTTAATTAAAAGCAATAAGAAAGGAATAAATCAGACCAACGTAATTGGAAATTACTTCAGTTTAGCATAGAAAGGCAAACATAGTTAAAACTAGATTACATCATTTTCCAAGAAGTAAAAGAAGCTTAGTTCATGTTGGAAATTAAACTCAATATAAACCAAATCAACATGATCTTAGTTGTTGGAATAAAAAAATCAAATAGGAAAAAAGTAATGGAATTCTACCTCGTTGCCGGCTTCTTCTATGCGTAGGTATATGTCACGAAAGCAGCTCTTTTTTTTTCTTTGATTTCAAATTCCCTTTTCTTATTCCTTCTCCCTATTTCTTGTCTTAAAATCGGTCTATTGTTGTTATCCCCACAACCTCCTCTTCCAGTTGCCTTCTTCTTCGGTTGTATCTTCATTTAGATGAGAGAGTCTGTCAACTCTAGGCAACCTCCTGATGAGCTAATTGTTGGGCCATGATAGCAATTGGGCTTATTCTCCAACAAGGTGGGCTGCTAATATTTGGGTCTTCCTTTTCTTCTAATCTGAAATAATATTTAAATGACCACAATAAAGTCTAAAACTGACAAAAACAAATAAAGTTGGACTAAAGTTTAAAGTCTAGAAATGATAAAATGTATGAAATTATGCAAATCATCAGCCTGTGAGTAACGATGCTGCTGGGTAGTGTTAATGAGTGATAACCCGAGAATAAATAACCAAGAGGGGGTGAATTGGTTTTTTTTTTTTAAACTTTTTCGACAATTAGTCTCAAACTTATTCAATTCACAAGATATGGATGCAAAGTGTAATACGAGAAGTAATATGAAAATTTGACAACTTAATTCAAGTATGGATATGACACAATATAAATAGCAATTTAAAGTAAAGTGTAATAATGTAAGGATAACAAGCAAATTTAATGGGGTTCGATATACAATGTGTTCACGTCCCCGTTACCAATCTCTCAGTCACGAGCAAGACCAAATGCACATTAATCGTAACTTACAAACAAAGAGTACCGATCCTTAATTGACTTACAACAAGGAGAACTTATCCTTAGATGACTTACAACAATGAGCACTTATCCTTAGGTGACTTACAACAAGGAGCACATATCCTTAACAACAAATGAATTTTCAAAGGACTCTCAAAACCACTAACATGTAACTAATAATTTTACAATTGAAAGAACTCTCTTAACAAATGATATAATCAAGTCAAGTATTTAGAGAGTTAAGATAACACTTCAATAGTTAGCAAATAGTAAAGTTCAAGTGTTTATGTTGTAAACTTTGATGAATGATGGATAATAAAATAGTTTGTATCTTTGTATCAAAGTTTTTGACATATGATCTCTCTTAACAAATAATACAAGTTAAGTATGAAGAGAGATTTACACTTCAATATAAGTGTTGGCAAAGAAAACTTTTATCAAGAATTGAGAAATAGATGAGATTGAGAATAGAAGTTTTCTTGCAAAGTAGAATTTTTGATGAAATAGATGAAACTAGTTTTAATTAATCAAGAGATTCTTTGTAATAAATGAAATATAATATATAATCAAGTAAACTCAATGATTTTCAATAAATAAACTCTCTTAATTACTCTTGTAGGTTATTGGAATTGAATGCAAAGGAGATGACTATTTACAGATAAAAAGATTGAAAATCAAGAAGATTTGGTTGATCAATTTCGGCCGACTGGAGTGTTAATATAGCTTTGGTGAAATTCAAATCGTTGGAGTTCGGCTGACACTTCTATCGAACAAACCGATCGACCGATCCATATTTTGGTCGACCGGTCCACATTTTGGTCGACTGAAATGTGTAAGTTTTGAAAAAAAAATAAAAATTCTTCATTAAAATGTTCATTTTCCAAAACTTATTTTCATGTCAGAACATTTCTCATGCAAGTTATGAATAATGAGAAATTGTTTGAGCTTTATGCATTTGCTAAAATTGATGAGTCAATACCTTTACATATAAATTGAAGTTTCGATAAACAACTTCTAAATTCTAATTTTCAAGATTTTTGTTCTCTTCGAGTCTCTTTTGATTGCTTGTTCTTCAACTGATGATGATTTGAGCCTTTGAGTGTTCAGGAATATTTATACATGACCAACTCAAGAACTAGATATGTTAGAAACATAAGTGTATTGTTTGGTATAATCAAAACAAGTAGAGCTAATCATAGGTCAACAATTACCCCCTTTTGATTATCACAAACAATATGTAATTTGTAGAAATATGCAAGATATTCCCCCTATCTTTTACACATTAATAGGAATTGGGTTTGTGTTTATATCATTTTTCATAGCATAGTATATAAAGATATGTATTTCCATAATTCAATAAATCAAATTAGAAGTCATTCATAAATCTCATTAGAAGTCATTCACAATTCACACAAATAATGGAAATCTCACTTCATTAACATAAATCACATTAGAAGTCAAGTCATAGTGCATAGAACTAAATCAAGTCACAAGTCCCTTTTTCCCCTTTGTCATCATCAAAAAGAACGGGGGTTATGAAGCAAAAAGGCATAGGTGCAAGAAAAACTAATAATCATAGGTCATGATACGAAACTAAACATAAGTTCAAAAAGCAAAAAGAGAGAAAAGAAATACGATGAATCTCTCTTTCGCCAGTGGAGGAGGGCCTCGAGGATAAATTGAGTACGTGTGCAAAGAAGGCCTCTTGTGATAGGCTCATTTGGTCCATCCTTTGTTCAAGCGTATCCATTCGGCTAGTAATGGTAGTAGCAAGATAATCAGTTCGACCTTATAGGATGTTAAATTGATCTTCGAACATATGTCAGCCGGGGATAGGTGTAACTCATGGAGTAGTAGGCCTACGTCTCAGTCGCGGTGAATCACCACCATCACCATCACCACCGTCATCCACACCCATTGCTTTTTTCGCCTCTTCTTCGGTGAATGGCCAAGTAGTGGGTCCCAAGGTACTGTCAAAGACTTGAGTATAACACACCCATTACCCTTCACCTTTAACGATTTTCATGCGTTTAAGGATATTACGGTTAATGATATCAGTATGTTTCGGTATGAGAATAGGCTCATCGTCTAATGGCACATTGAAGTGTTGAAAAATTTTAGTAAGAAGCATGCCATAAGGTAAATGTAAGACTCGAGGAGATGAGTGGACATGCCGAATGTTTTTCAACAAATGTAAGAGAAATCCAATTGACGACCAACAAGAAGTGAATCAAGTATAAATAAATCAAGATGATGAACTTCTTCAACGTGACCACTTCTAGGATTAACAAAATGTGTAATTGCACGAAGAAGAACTTTGCATGGGATATTGAGATGGTTTAGGTTTAAGGTCATTTTAGTAGTCAATGGTCGGTAGCCTTAAGTTCGTTGTTTCCTTCAAACCTAATGGGATAATTTTGGACATAAACATAATTTTCACATTCTTCTAACCCAAGAATTTTCTGAATAGTAGCCCTATCGAGGGTGATACATTTTCTTTGATAGTGCAAGTGACATGGTGTGAATAAAAAGAGAGATTTTGATAAAATTCACGAATTAACCTAGGGTAGTCATTTACGGAGATAGACACAACATTCTTCCACCCAATACCCTCAAAATACTCTTCTATCCTAAATGAAGGAGCTTGAAGATAGAATTCGAAGAAATCAATGGACTTACCGATTAGAATGGGACAATCGATGACACGATTGGGCAAGGGCGTGTCAACTTTGACATTCGATGAGCTTGCTTCTCCCTTCTTTGATTTCTTCTTCGGAAGCATGGTTGATTCGGAATTTTCAAACAAGAGTGAGAGAGATTTTTGGATTTTCAAAATTTTGGTGAGTAAATGAGTGATAAAGGATAGGAAATGGATGGGTTGAAAAGTTTTGAAATGAATTAATATTTTAATAGGATTTCCAATGAGGTTTTGAAGGAAAAACAAAATTTTCAAAGGTTGAGGCGAAAAACCTAGATTTTTGAATTTTCTTGATAAAAATGGAGTAAAAACTTAAGATTTGATAAGGAAGTTTGATGAATGTGATAGATATGTTGAAATATTGAAGTGGTTTTGATGAAAAAATATGAAATGTACGTGATTTGAAGAGAGAAGATGAAGAGAAATCGCGAGTTAGGGTTTAAAATTATAATTTGGGGATGAAATCTGATTTTTAGATAGCTGAATCGCGATACCTTCGATTGACTGAACTTTTTCAGAAAAGATTTAAAGGAGGCAGTAGTAAGTTTCAGTCGACTGATTTCGGACGGCCGAACCTTTGAAATGTTCGACCGAAATTTCCATAAATAAAATTTCTCTTTTAATCCAGGTTTGATCATGCATATTTAGCCACAAGTTTCAAATTCATCAATAATGCCTAAACCTCTTCGAATATAAGAAAGTCTATCAAGAGATAGAGGTTTAGTAAGAATGTCGGCCAATTGTTTATCGGTACTAACAAATTCCAAATAGATATCATCTTTTTGCACATGATCTCTAAGAAAATGATGTCGAATTTCAATATGTTTTGTGTGAGAGTGCAAGATGAGATTTTTAGAGAAATTTATAGCACTTGTGTTATCACACATAATAAAAGTGTTATCAAAGGTTAAATGATAATCACTAAGGGTTCATTTCATCCATAGAACTTGAGCACAGCAACTAGCGGCCGAGATATATTCGGCTTCGATGGTCAATAGTGCAACCGAATTTTGTTTCTTGCTAAACCATGACATAAGGGCAAAACCTAGAAAGTGATAAGTTCTGCTTGTGCTCTTTCGATCAATTGTGCAACCCACCCAATCTGCATCCGAATAGCTAATAATGTCAATGTGCGTGCCTTTTGAATACCAAAGGCCTAATGTTCTAGTACCACATAAATATCTAAAGATTCGTTTTAAGGCACTTAGATGTGATTCTTTAGGAATGGATTGAAATCTAGCACATAAGCATGGATTGGATTGAAATATAGCACATAAGCAAATATTAAACATGATATCGGGTCTACTAGCGGTTAAATAAAGAAGAAATTCTATCATGCCTCGATATTTTGTTACGTCAATTGAAGTGTCGTGCTCATCTTTATCCAATTTGATTGATGTACTCATTGGAGTATTCATCGGCTTCAAGTCTTCAAAATCCAATTTATTGAGCATGTCTATGATGTATTTTGTTTGACTAAAGAAGATGCCTTCATTAGTTTGTTGATTTGAAGTCCAAGGAAGAACTTTAGTTCACCCATCATACTCATTTCTAATTCCTTGCTCATACATTTTGAAA
>CAIGRO010076738.1:0-16623 GCA_903798355.1 Fraxinus baroniana | reverse complement strand
AAGTTAGCAATACGTTGCATAATGCACTTTTGGATTTTGCATTTACGTTGATTTTTTTGGCGGCGGCGGCCGGGGGGGCCCAAGTTTGAGAGTTCGCCTCAGGCCTCGAAACTCACAGGTACGGCCCTGCATGTCTGTCATGTTTAGGCCTGATCTTTGTACTTTTGAGCTGTAATCAAATAACGATATGCAATGTCCTAAATTACTTTTCAAGATACAAAAGCTCCCCTTGGTATTTTTTTTTTCCCAAATTGAGTGACTTTTTTGGGAGACATCCTAGTATGCTCATCACCCCCCACCCCCCACCCCCCCAAAGAAAATGGGTAGATATTAGAAGGAATGAAAAATATAATGCTGTTTTTACAAATTATGTCTCATCCCTCCTTTCAAAAAGCTGTAAAGGCAAATGCAAAACAAAAGTTAGAGATTTGTAAGCATTCACCAGATTTCCAGGAGTTGTGCCCTACAAAATCAACGTTGGAGTATGGTAAAGCTCTTAATGAATTGGTGATCGGCCAAAAATTTGTCTCACCGGTTACCAAATTTCTGTTCATTGGAATATCTGGCCAAACTTCAAATAGAGTACTTCCTGATCCTCGAAGCTGAGGTTTCTTATTATCTGCGATGGATAAATTTCATGAAATTAGTCGATTATGTGTAACATAGAGTTCTGCAGTACATGGACATAGAACTGACTCTCCACTCCCTATTATTAAGTTACGAAAATGAGTTTCTAACCTGATCCAAGATCATCTCGACCGTGTTGGTTTGGGGGATGATAAATGACTGATGATATATGTAGGCAAATATGGCCATAACCATCTGGGTGAATATGAAAAATATGTTGTTCAATAAATCATTGACACATCTTAAGGAATGATTATGATGATGGATATGGTGGAAAAGGAAAATAAATATCATTTGCTAGGTTGCAACATTAGGGATTGTGTAACTACATTATTTGAAACAGAGGAATTAAAATACACTAGCACCATAACTACTACGGTTAAAAGATCTATTAGCTTGATAACTTCCCAACATCAAGTGAAGAATTTACAGAAATTACAACGATATTTTACTTCAAACTACGATTCCCTTTCGCTTAAAGATGTACATATCATGGTAACCTATTTTCGGTCGCAACACGGGTTTTACTTGCTGCTTAAAAGAAATCATCAATAAGCCACCTCAGGCATTGGAACAAGAATGTTTGAATTTGAGCAGCTTACCTGGCAATCCATTCTATCTGTGAAACCACCATGTCCAGGAATGATACCGCCAAAATCCTGGAAAATTATATGTTAAAAAGGAAGAGTTAAA
The DNA here is from genome assembly GCA_903798355.1 of Fraxinus baroniana. Lineage (NCBI taxonomy): Eukaryota > Viridiplantae > Streptophyta > Magnoliopsida > Lamiales > Oleaceae > Fraxinus > Fraxinus baroniana. Next base: position 15,303 of record CAIGRO010076738.1, on the reverse strand, counting down.
CGGAAGTAATTGCTTACCCTTCTTCAGAAAATTAAATGAATATGCACCTTGATTTTAAAGGCTCTCTTGAAACCACTAGCAAAAAATCCTCCAAAAGGTGCTATAATTGATGCAAATAAACCTAGGCATAAAGCATGCCACTGGACGGGCAAGACCGGGATTTCCTTCCACGGGAACTGGAGAAATTCAATGAAAAATCTATTCAGTATTGACCCCGGTAAGAACTCCGTCACAAAATTTGAAGATCAACTTACCCACTGAGGAATCCATGCAGGTAAAGGATAATACTCCGGCTTGAACAGTGGTCCGGGATCACACTGAAGCCAACCAGTTGATAGATCCTGCAGTCATTTCGTAGAAAGTAATTCTCCGCAGCTCCATTATTTATTGTTACAAACCCTTTATAGAAAGAATTACCTTTCTTGGGCATGTCAACCATTGAAAACGGCCCAGAATATTTGCAAGCTGCATATCAAATGTTGTAAAATTCCCATAAATACATCAATTCTGTAACTCTATATGATTATTATATTTTTCAGATCTCGTTTGATAATTTGCCTGTCAGTTTGATTGCATATCTAGTGTAATAAATTTTCTTTCTAGTTAATTGTAACCCATAAAAGTCTTCCTTAGTAATTCTTGGACATAACAATCATACAATTTACAATTTCTTTTTACATTCCTGCCTCAAATTATTTATAGTTTCTAAGTAATATTATGTTTACCAGAAATGCTGACAATATGGTAGCAACAGATGCTCCAATAAACCCTTCTCGGGTCTTCTTAGGGGATAGCTTGATTAATGGTGTTTTACCAAAGAAGAAGCCACAAAAGTAAGCAACCACATCATTGACGGCTATAAGGGATGCCGGAAGAAGAAACCTGCATAATTAGATGCATTGAAAATAGTTTTAAAAGAATAGAATACAAGTCGATTCTCATTACAAACGGCTCTATGGAATCAAAAATTTAAGCCTGTGTTTGGCTCGTGTTTATAATCTATTTATAAACACTCAAGCCACTTTCTATACACACATTTCAAGGATTCACCACTCATTTCTACATAGTTATAATTTAAACAATATATAAACACTTCCAAAACATGCTTAATTTGATGATATACCCCTTGTATATCAAAGACACTAGTTTAAATTAATAATTTCAGAGGTCTATTACCAGAATATTCCTTCGAAAATATTAGCAACAGTGAAAGAGGACTGTACGAAGACGACAATAAGAATCATATGCGTCCATGCATACTGACCAAATTGATACTTGTACATCTTCTTCTTCAAACTAAGAATGAACCACATCATTCCTGTGATAGATACGAGTAAACTTCATATTCTCAAACATCATATGCTGTTGGTAGGAATGATAAAAGTAATTGACAGAGGCGCTAAGATGACCAAAATAAAAAATAAATGTCCAATAAATCTGTGCGAGTATTCAAAATAAACAGACCTGCAATGTATGCAAAATAACAAATGACCATCTGATACTTGATAAGGCCGCTCACGAGCTTATAGAAAAATTTATCTGAAGTCACAGTATTGACAAGCTGTTGACTGAGAATGCGGCCATATACATAAAGCATGGCTGTAAAGAAAAAATGCCTGACACAAAATATAGTACAAAATTACAATAGTAAATAGATGAAATCTATTCCTGAACTATTATGAGCAATGCAGGAACTTCGAGTGGAAAGTTTCACAAAAAATACTGGGCTTTTCTTACCAATTGATAAACTTAAATCCTGGAAGACGCTTATCTTCGTGGGCTCTTCTAAGCAGATGGAACAGCTCAGATGCCATGAATATTTGGATGACAACTACCATTGCACAAATATAAAGATGGCCCAAGTAAAGAATCAGTATAACACTCCCAAGCATCCACAACGATGAAAATGTGCGAATCCGCATAGATCTGTATTTGTTTTGATCATTAACCAGTAAGAGGCTTCCATTTAATTTGCTTAGATCAGGAACAACCTGGCAACAAATATGAGAGCTGCATTTTCTAAGTAAAAGATACCTCTTTCAGTTGACTTCATTTAGCTCCAAGAAAACCATTCAAATCACATGCAAAAATAACTCATTTTACAAGCTTTTGGATGAACAGAATGCCTCTCCCCTTCAATCCCCAACCCTCTCCAGATCATAAATAGTACATTTTTAGCGCTCTGAGCCATTTAGAACATAAACAGATCGTGGTCAAAGAATGATTCCACTAATGTAAATTACCAGTCATAGATGTCAAGTTGCGTTCCTCTATATTCATCAATGCACACCATCAGAGAAGGCAAGCTAATAACCCAAGTCGGACCAGAAAAATAAGAATAGCCATAAAATGAGGGTAACTAAAGCTCAAAATAGAGAGCTCAAAGCTGTAGAGCTCAAGGCATCAGGTGGCCCTGTTCCCTAAGTACTTGTGTAAACATATATTAGATGTTGTTCCACATATATGCAAGAAGATACGGCAAATTTACTTAACAGTTCAGAACCCTCTCTGTCCAACTGCAGAAAGGAAATTGGGTGCTACTCACCTCGTGTGAGTGCCAACGTCTTCGATGACGAATTCGACCAGTAGGTGTTGAAGGTAAGGGGGGACTTTTGCTCTTCTGCATTGTACTTACTTTACTCTTACTTTAAATAACTGAACACAGCTTGCAGTTGTATGTCAACAAAGTGGAAAGGGGCGGAAGTTGCTTTATATAAGACAGACTCGTGAGAATCTTGGAGTGCTCAGGTTGTTATCAGCTGATAAGAATGAAATAAATAACGTATGAGATTGATTACAAAATAAGAAAACTATATTGATGTTTGTTCAAACTAAATAGTAAGAAAAAAACACAGAAGAGCAAAAGAAGACAAACTTACACTATTTTACAAATTATAGCAAGTATTGCAGGCTAATCACTCTTGCTTACAGAAGGGCTCGGGTATTATTACATCAGTACATTACCAATACTCTCGTGAACGATCAAAAAATCATATTTAACAGTGTAATGTGCAATTCAAGGAGTATTAATCTCTGGTCAATGTAATTCATATGCCTTAAATGAATTAGATCAAGTTGATGGTGTTTGACTAATAAGGTATACTCTCGGATTGTGTTCTACACGGTGCCACTGTGTTTACAGAGAATCTAAAACTAAACTTTGATATCCAGTGAACAATGGAGTTGTTATGCTGAGACCGCTTATTTCTATGAATTTACTCATTTACACCATCGTGTGTATCGACTAAAACAGAAGAATTTGAGCTTTTTTAAAACTTCAACTCCATCAAAGGTTTTGTCGCAATTATTTTCTGAGAAAACTAAGCCCTTGTTTGGCAACCATTATTTGGGTAAAATGGAGTTTTGAATAGCGATTTTTTTGAGAATATGTGACTAAAAAGTAGGGAAAGTTTTGAGTTTGCGTGCAGAATATTTTATTACGTGAATGTATAGTTGAAAATGAGTACGTTTGAGAAAAAGTTTTGAAATAATGGTTGTCGAACAATGGCTAAATGTGGTAGAACATACTATTATATCCTAAATGGTCCACTTTGCAACACTACATTTACAACAACACATTCAAGATCTTGGATAACAATCAGGGAAAATTTTAGAAATGTACGTAAACTAGAGTTTACACAAGTAATAGATAATAATCACTTGAAGCACATGATTATTATGCTTCCCTTACAATCAAAGTATACAATGGGTATTTTTAGTTAATTTTTATGTCTTATTTTTTCTTTTTTCTGTTAGTTCTCTCTCCCTAAAGTTAAGGTTCGAAGAGTTAACGCTCAATACCGAAACATTCCAAGGCCCACCAGCATCAGATACCAAAAATTAAAGGCTTAAAAGTGCCAAGGAGACAGAAATGAGCAACAAGCAATTCCCAAACTCAATAAATAACTATTATCGTGCGTTAGATTTATTCCTAATACCCATTAACACGTCTACAAATTACTTAAAGTCCAATATGCATTCCAATATATACCGATCAGGTACAATTCAATATAAAATTGGAAGACTGTACCCTTACACACGGGAAACACGAAATGATCTTCAGGCATTCTAATCGCAATACGATTGAATTGTGACCAAATTTATTCAATAAAAACAATTGGAAGAATTAAAGATGGAGCAAACAAGCAAAATGAAATCGGAAAGAAGATTACCTTACGCAAAAAATTGTGGGTAATTGTTATAATGTAAGAACCAGTGTTTAAGCATTCAAACTTCACTTTTTATTTTTATTTAATTTTTTTTTTTTGGATCAACGAAATTGACGGAAAAGGCGGGAACGTGTAACGTGGATGTCCTTCCCTAACACTAGAGAATGGAAATAAATAAAAACGAAAAGGAGATTTTCATGGGTACGTACGTTTGACGGGGCTACAAGGGTCTATTTGAGCCCAATTTTTTTTTTTTGGAGTGATGCTACAAGTACATAACTTTTTACATAATAGTCTACATAATTGTACGTGACATTCATTCAAATCTTTAATTCAAATTTGACATTTACAATTCAACGATAGTATGGGTGCCACATCACATTGTGTCAATCATTGTGTACATTAAGTATTTTCCAATTTTTTTTTAGAGAGAATCCATTTTAAAACAGTAGATTGATGGGAAATGTGTGATTAAAAATAAAAGAGAAATTTTTGAGTTGAGCGTAATATTATTTTATTGAAGAATGAATGGTCAAAAAGAAGAAGGAGAAAAATGTATTTTAAAAAAATAAGGATCAAACAAGGTGTAAAAATAGTTTCCATAATAAATTAATTATTATTTTTGATCTGTGAACTCTTAACGGTAACATATAAGAGGTATTAGGAGTGGTGAACGGATTGAGCGACTTGCGGGCTCAGTTTGAGATAATTCTTGGATCGAGTTAAGCTCACTTCTTTTTTTAACTTTCAGCTGACTCGGTTGAGTTTTGATTTGTTTGCACTTGTCGATGGCTCATTTTGACTTGTGAGGCCCACGAGCTCCAACTCGTGTATCTTGACTTATCCATAGGGTAGATGAATTCGGGTGTTTACAGGTCGAGCTGAGCCTACACGATCCATTATCATCTCCAGAGGCATTGATGAATAAAATAGAGTTTTACAAATTGCATCTATTCCTTCCACTCCACATCACCACATAAAGCTTCATTCTTAACAAAGATAGATTCCCACGGTGTCTTTCTAATCTGAAAATAGACAGATTCCTTGTATAAAGGTGCTATTGGATTCCCTCCAACATCTTACACATGTAAGAGTGTGTGTGTGTGTGTGTTTTTTTTTTTTTAATCCATGTGAAGAAGTTTGGGTTCATATTATGGCCCTGTCTGACGCCGCTTCTGCCAATCGATTTTTGGACCGTTGCTTCCTCTGATGGGACCCACGCAAGAGAGAGCTGGTCAACAAAGGTGGGNTTTTTTTTTTTTTAATCCATGTGAAGAAGTTTGGGTTCATATTATGGCCCTGTCTGACGCCGCTTCTGCCAATCGATTTTTGGACCGTTGCTTCCTCTGATGGGACCCACGCAAGAGAGAGCTGGTCAACAAAGGTGGGCGGCTTTGGTGCCCAACGGTCACAAAAATGGCGTTGTTTGGCTTTTAACGGTAGGAATTCCAATTATAATCCATCCCAGACAGGCGCTATAAAAAAATGAAATTTGGGGTCACAATATGTAAAATTTACAGGGCCAACATGGTACAATTTACTTTGAATTGTATAAAAAAATAGACAGAATCGATTTAAGTTTTTTTCCTAGATGAGATTTTCAGTGTGAAAGATGGTTTAGAAACTTATATATAAAAAAATTACAATTATTTGAAAATATAAAAGGAAATAGAATAATAAAAGAAAAGATCAGCCCCGACCTCAAGTTCACTCGAAAGATTTAAAGCATGTTTTAGAATTGTTTATAAATAATTTTGTTCATAAGCAAGTGAGTAATATTTATGGATCCCATGAGCCAAACACATACTTAGCCTTGTTTGAAAACTATTATTTTAAAACTGTCTCATTTTCAACCACACATTTAAATAATAAATTCTTTTGCACGTAAATCCAACCGTTTCCCACTTTTTAATAACATTCTCCAAAAAATCAATGTTCATTTTCTCAGTCCCTATTTGGATTCCATTATAATGTGTTTTTTTTTTTTGGAAAAAATATATTTTAGAATAATGATTTTTTCTTTAAAAAAAACGTGTCGTTAAAAAAATGAAAAAAAAAAAAGAAAATTGAATTTACATAACATTATTCTATTGGAAAATGTGATCGGAGAGAACAGAGATGAAAATATATTTTGAATAAAATGAATCACAAACCGTTGCTCAAAATAATGGACGTCAAATAGGGGCTTATAATTATTAACATAATAAATTCAAAATTCAAAACAACTTTTAATTTTTATTTTTTTTTATCATATGGACTTGTCTATTTGAACCGATGTGATTCATTCTGTATGCCAAAAAATAAAATAATTTTTTTTTCTATTTTTACTTTTTTTAAACAAATTGATGTAAAAAAAAAATGTCTGAATAATTTTCAATCAATCGATCAAATATTAATTCATGTTAACTTACATCAAAATATTTGTGTCATAGCCAATCATAGTTCATATCATAAAAGCAAATGGTGAGGCTATTAATTAACAAAAAGTAACATGCAATGTCATGTAAAAGTTGGTTGATTGGGTGGATAATTTATTTAATCACGGGACATATATTCATTAATAAAGGGAGATTCGGAGCCTTAGAGCCGCGCTCCCTCCTTTTCAATAAAGAGATACGAATAATGTAATCTATTTACAAATAAATAAACCCTTAAATTTTATTTTATTGTAATCATTACCTTCCCAATCATTTTACAATTTACATACTTTACCTCGCTAATTAAAGGGTCTGTTTGACGTAGACTTTTTAGAATAAATTTAGTGAAAAGTAGTTTTTTTTTTTGAAAAAGGTGTTCCAAAATAGTAAAAGTTATTGGTACACGCATAAAATTATTTTATCGAAAAAATATATAGTTAAAATAAATTTTAAATAATTTTGTACTAAACATGAGCTTAATATGAAATGCCCTTCATTCAAATGTATCCATTTCTAATTTTATAAGTACACTTTAAATAGCGATAAATCGATAGCTAACAGATTCCTTTCGTAATATTAGACGATGAATATTTTCATTTTCTAACAAACTCAATTGAACTCAATTAATATTTAAAATTATGATTGGATTCTTCAACCTTTTATATAGTGAAGGGTCTCAACCTTCAAAAGTAAGGTTTTGAATTACTCGACTTTTAAAATTCTATGAATTAAATATGAGATCGAGCGCAACTTCACGTGATTTAAAGCTTGACGGCAAAAATGTCAAATTACTTATTATCGTTCTCTAATTCAACTAAAAGTCTCGTATGTTATCCAATTCAACTAAAAGTCCACGTACAATTTTAACGTCTATATTAATGATTTCAATCTTGGCCAAACGAAAATTGGGAGCTAGTCAAACTCGAAGGGTAAAAATGTCCTTTCACCCAATTAGCACAGTGTCAAGTTCAGTAAATAATTCTATGAACACGGGTGAAAATCTACACTAAAGATCTTTCACTTTTCAGTTTTCACGATAATAATAATGTTAAAGCCCATGTTTGTCAGTTATTTTCTCAAACATTGTTTGCTACAGTAAACAATCTCCATCACATATTCATTCAATAAAATATGTCACACACAAACCAATAAAATTATATTACTTTTCAACCACATATTCTCCAAAAAATACTATTAAAAAATATACTTCTCCTCGCAAAATGGAAAACAAACAGGGCCTAAATATAGACTACATCTTAATTGTATGAAAGGTTCGTAACCTTTATACATTATTATATTTATGTCTCAAAACTCTTTTTGATAGTATTTTTATTTTCAAATAAACATAAATTATTGCTAATCATGTTATCTCTCAAAATTTTTATTTAAAATAGAGTAAAAAGACTCATTTGCCAGAAAAAATAAGATTAAATATTTGATCTTCATTTTAAAGTATGCTAACGATATTTTTGAACGAAAATTATGATTAAAAATAATATTTTATGATCAATGAAATATTAAAATTAAGAATTTGAATAAAGCTTAACATGTGATGTGAATGAATATTAATAAATTGGTCAGAGACGACGACGTATATACCGGTCCCATTCTCCACGCTCTTGTAACGTTTTCTCTTCTAGATATATCCCTTTCTCTGTCCTTTTGCTTCTGATTTTCCACCCTCACTGTCCTTTCAACACACACTCACACACTGCAGCGAAGAGAGGGGAAAAAAAAAAAAAAAAAAAAATATTTCCACCAGATCTGAGAATACGATTTCTCGAAAACCCTATCCATTAAGTACGATCTGGTTAGCATTTCTCTTCATTGCAGCTTTTTCTCTGATTTTCGTGAAAAAAAAAACATAGAAATGTGTGCATACTGTGATGTGATTGCTTGTTGAGTATATTTGTTTTGACTTGATTGAAATGGTTGTGGATTGAGATCTGAGTGTTGGGAAGTGGTTTTGATACTTGTCTTTAGTAAATGTAGTGTGTGGTGCAGTGGTGGTTCTGGATTGATGTACATTTTGTGTGAATATCAGGGTTTAAATGAGTTTCTTTATTTACTCGAGGGTTTTTTTGTCGAACGGTATTTTGGTGGAATGTGTTGCTTCATCTTTTGTTTTCAGTTGTTGAAGTGGTCGACCTGTGCTTGATCTTGTTTTCTCCGTTTCTGTGGGTGTTGTTGAAGTAGAAGGAACGTGGATTAAATTATCTTACCCTCTTTTTTTAGTTTAAGTGGGACATATATTCCTTTGAAATATTTATCGGTTTCGGATGTTTCTGTCGGATTTGGAAAGTGTGTCCTTGTTTGGAAGTAGGATCCCAACTACAAGGATCTGAAATTGATTACACGCGATTATGTTGGAGTTTAATCGGTGTTTCTGATGGTAAAGTCGTATGTTTTTGCCAAATCTTATGAATCCCCCCCAGCATTGAAGTTTTTTCTGTAGTGAATTTTCACCTTGTTGCATTTTTCGATTTATATTTTGCGGATTAGTAGATAAGTCTGAACTTTGACCTCGTTGCCATATCTTGATATTCATTTGAATTTTGGAATGTTTCATTTATTAATAAAGCGCACTTGAATTGCCATGCTCTGTGCTAGATATGCTTAAAAGTGATCATTTCTGGTCATATAGTCATATAGAAAGAATGGGACTGAATCTAAATCTTCTTTCAGGTTTCCTTCTAGCCATAATAGATGGCAGCAGTAGACGATGAAAATTCTCTTCTTGGACAAACTAGTTGTGGATCTTTACTTCAACAATTGCAGGCAAGCCATTTTGAATTTTATTGGATTTACAATGCTCTCTCTATTCAGCTACTAGTACATTCCAGTACTTGTCATGGGCTGACAGAAACGAATACTTGTTTTCATGCAGCAAATTTGGGATGAAGTTGGTGAGAATGACGAGGAACGGGATAAAATGCTACTTCAGTTGGAGCAAGAGTGCTTGGATGTGTACAAGAGGAAGGTCGAGCAGGCTGTGAAATCCAGGGCACAACTTCTGCAGACATTGGCTGATGCTAGAGTTGAACTGACCAATCTCCTATCAGCACTTGGAGAGAAGACATATGTTGGAATCGTAAGTAACTGGCATCAAATTATTCGGGGAAGGCTTTGAGATATGCGGAGCTGTAAATGTGATAATCATTAGGATTTGAGTAGAATAAAGCTTTCTAAAGTGTATTTTAACACCGTATCTTTTTAACTTATACCTTATTTGTCTCTCTTTGGTCTTTTTTGCAGCCTGAGACTACCTTGGGAACAATCAAGGAACAACTTGCAGCTATAGCTCCCGCATTGGAAAAACTATGGAAATTGAAGGAGGAGAGGATTAAAGAATTTTCGGATGTTCAGTCTCAAATACAAAAGATATGTGCAGAAATTGTTGGGGACAGCAAGCACTCGGAGAGTCCAGCTGTTGACGAGACTGATCTATCCCTGAAGAAATTGGATGAATTTCATGCTCAGCTCCAAGACCTTCAAAAAGAAAAGGTAGGGTCTTTTATCTTACTATGGGTTAGCTGCTACAGTTGTGCTGATTTGTAATATTCTTTTTTCTTGATATTGCAGAGTGAAAGGTTGCACAAAGTTCTTGAATTTGTGAGCACTGTACATGATCTTTGTGCTGTCCTTGGCATGGACTTTTTTACGACTGTCACTGAAGTGCATCCAAGCCTGAATGACTCAACAGGTGTACAATCTAAAAGCATAAGCAATGACACGCTGTCTAGATTGGCGAAGACTGTTTTAGCACTTAAGGAAGATAAGAAACAGAGGTTACAGAAGGTACCTACTCAAATTCCAAGCTGATCCTTGTTGATACAGATGTTCACCTGCATAAGCTGAACTATTTTAATCTTACGACATCAGCATGTTCCAAATACTGTAGAGAACTTCACTTAATGTAAATCGTACTCCTACCCTTTTAAAAATATTTTATCAGTGCAAAAGGATCTTCTAGTGCAGCAGATTCACAGTCATATGGACAACAAAGAATGCAAAACGATGTTTATTATATAAATAGTGGGAAAACAATGATTTCAACACGCACATGGTGTAGGATACATGCACAGGATAAGTGATTACAGTCAAGTCTAACTATTAGTTAAATGATTTTATCTATTATGTTTTTCATAGGCTTTATTGAAGTTCTCAAGGGATTATAGAGAAGTAACTGAACTATTTTAAAGGAGATGCTTATTGTCGTAGATTCCTCTTTACTTGGCTTTCATATCTTTTTGCTTTTTACCAATGCAAGGAATTTGGTTGACATACTTGTTGCTTTGAGGTTCATCTTCTCCATGCAAACTAAAGTTGTCTTTTGACTTGTGTGCTTATTTGCAGCTTCAAGAATTAGCAACTCAGCTAATTGATCTTTGGAATTTAATGGACACACCCCAAGAAGATCGAAGCCTATTTGACCATGTTACTTGTAATATTTCAGCTTCAGTGGACGAAGTTTCCATTCCTGGGGCTCTTGCCTTGGACCTCATTGAACAGGTTTCTGGAGTTCTGTACTATTTGAAAGTTAAATTCAAGTGTGCAATAAAAAAATTTGTTGATTAGTCAGTTAAATTCATGTGTACAATGCAATTGTGGTTAATTTAATCTCTGCATTTGTGAAGGCCGAAATAGAAGTTGAAAGGCTTGATCAGCTAAAAGCTAGCAGAATGAAGGAAATTGCTTTTAAGAGGCAGGGTGAGCTCGAAGAGATATTTGCTCATGCTCACATAGAGATTGATACTGATGCAGCCCGAGAAAAAATTTTGGGACTCATTGATTCAGGAAATGTTGAGCCTGTGGAATTATTGGCTGACATGGACAATCAGATCGCGAGAGCAAAAGAAGAGGCTCTGAGCAGAAAGGATATACTGGATAAGGTTGAAAAATGGATGTCAGCTTGTGAGGAAGAAAGCTGGCTTGAAGACTACAATAGGGTAATTATATTTCTATCCTTCCTCACCCCCAATTCACTCTATGCCATTCTAAATCTTAGGTGCATGTAGGCAGCACTTGTAAACTCAGAAATTTATTGCTCAAAAGTCTTCACAAACAATACAGAAATGTTATCTGTGACGGTAATGTTTCTTGTCACATTATTTTTTTAGGCTAAGGCACCTTAAATTGTGCATATTTTTGTGACAATTCGATAGATATGAGTATTCTAATTCGATTATGTATATTTTTGTGACATTTCATTAGATATGAGTAATCTAACTTTTGGTCCATGCAGTCTGCAATATTCCCCACTTGCTTGTAATTGAACTGTATTGATTAGGGTATAAACTTGATAACTTGTCCAGAATATAAATTAAAATGCTTATGCTAGTGGTTGAACGTGATAGTTTCTCCTTTTGAGAAATTGGGTGTGATCAATCAATTTAACTTCTTTACCATGACATGAATAAGGGGTTGGGGAGGAAGGATAAAGAGATTGGAAGCATCTTTATATATTGAATCACTATTAACTGCCTGGTTCCTTCTCTTGCAACAATTGATGTTATGAATCAAATTAACATCGATACACCAGCTGCAATGAACATTGATTTCTACAACATCTTTTGTAAACTAAATCTTGATATTGAAATTTTTATTTTTTGTTGCAAGTAATTCTTTTGATTGGCTAGTTGTTACAAAAATGGCATGAGGATGACCTTGCACTCGTATATCATGCCACTGATGTTGCATTAGTGAAACAGGATGAGAACAGGTACAATGCCAGCAGAGGTGCACACTTGAATCTGAAGAGAGCCGAAAAGGCACGGATCTTGGTCAATAAAATTCCGGGTATGTTCCAAACTATGAAATATCTTTCCGTTCAAATTGATTTACATAATAGGTAGCTGATCTTGTGAAAAGGGAATTAGAAGTTTACGTCTGAAAATACCTTCCACAAGTCATGTTCTTAGAGTTATTGATTTTTTAATTTTAATTTTATTTATTTATTTATTTATTTTTTGTGTGGCTATTGTAGCTCTTGTTGACACCTTGATTGCTAAAACTCGCGCATGGGAGCAAGATCGTGGTATAACATTCACATATGATGGTGTTCCTCTACTTGCCATGCTAGATGAATATGCAATGCTCAGACAAGATAGAGAAGAGGAGAAAAAGAGGTTGAGGGTAAGTCTGTCCATTACTCTGGGGGGAAAATCTGTGTGGAAAGCCAATCCTTGGAAGTGGAAGCAAGTTACTCATGTCAATCATTAACTTTATTTACTGCTTGCTTTATTCCCGTGTCTGTTACCTAAATTCTATGTACACTTAACAGGATCAGAAAAAGTTCCACGATCAGATGAGTAAAGAACAAGAAGCCATTTTTGGTGCAACACCGAGCCCGGCACGACAACTTAGTACCAAGAAGGTGGTAGGTCCACGAGCCAATGGAGGCACCAATGGCACTGCGAGCAGACGTCTTTCTCTTAATGCTCATCAAAATGGTTCCAGATCTATAAATAGAGACGGGAAGTCCAGACCAGTTGCTCCTGTGAACTATGTCGCCATATCAAAAGAGGATGCAGCATCTCACATTTCTGGGACCGAGCATATTCCGAGTACACCATGAGTATTTGAAAATAGGAGTATGTGTCTTCTTTTTATCTGGTCATCAGAGTAGTTTCCGTAGGACAGTTGTTTGATATGTGAGTGATTTAGAGTAGAAACTGAATCTGCTGTACGTCTTGTATCAAGGTTAACAAGTTCTTTAAACCAGTGTGTTGCACGATCAAGCTCATGAACCGAATTGGCTTTCAAATTGACGATGGCAGTGATGATCACGGCCTCAGTTGATGCCCTTTGGTTTTATGTTGTCGTATAGTTTGTAATGATATCAGAGGTCAGGCATTAAATAAGTCGTTGGCTGTATAAATTTTGAGGTGCTCTGCAAAAATTTAAACTGTGGATTAGTTTGCAGCCTTCACCAGAGAGAATTACTGAAGCACATTAGACTAACAATTAGTAAGAATTGCATTTGTGGATCTGGCATATGGACTAAAGATCCATGCAAGGGAAGTTTGATCGAGTAGACCTCAAATTCAGTCTCTTAACGATTGACCCGCTCCTTGTTAGTGTTGGCTTATGGTGGTTCTACTTAGGGACCAGTTCTCACTTCTGCTCATGTTGAACCAGTGTCCTTGTTAGTAGAACCGGTAGCTAAACCGAGGACATGGTCGGTACACAATATTGCACACGCATACTTGAAAGGAGAAAAGAAAGTTCAACCTTAGTACTCGTTTGGTATTATGCACCAAACATATACATAGAAACACCGACATGAGCATTTGGTTAAAACCAAATCATTTCAAGTGCTCCCATAATGGTGATAACAAAATTGTCAAGGTTGACAATATTGAGGTGGAAAAAGTAACTAAAGTATTAGGGAAAATCCTCTCATACATAATGGGGGGTACCGAATGGTATACCCCCTTTCACAATGTGTGAGGGTCCCGTGTGTGTTTTAAAATGGCGGCTCGTTGTTCCCACCTTTTAATGTGAGTAGGGTGTAAATGAGTAGGTAAAAAATTATGTGCATGTAGCATTATTATGTACATGTAGCATAACCCTGGATTCAGCGTGCTACATGTATAGGGGAGGGGATGGTTTAGTTGACGACCTCTCAAAACCTCTAAGTTGGATATATTTGATATGCAGTACATAATACAATCTTTTGACTTGTTTTTCTACTTCAATATTTGTCAGTACTGTACAGTCCACTTTAGTGAAATTGGCTAAATTTTTTTAAATATGTTTGAATAATTTTCAAAAAAGCTTTATCCGATTAAAACAACTTTCAAAAGAAGCTGATCTAAGAGCTCGATTGCCAGAATTTTCACTTCTTCGTAGAAATGCTTCATGGAAAAACGACCTTTACTCGAGATATTTACTTTTGGTTTTGGATTTATAAAGCAATTTGGTACATTGGTACATTATACTAAAAGAAAACTAAAAACAAATGTATTTTTTACATATTTGTATTTCTTAATTATGTTCATCGGATTTCAACAATAACCTCAAATTGCCAAGTCCTCGGATCTCAACAATAACCTCAATTGCTCCATAAACAACAACTCCAATGTTTTCTCTTGGTGAAAATTATCCCATACGTGACTGAATAGTACAATGATAAGATTTTAAATAATTTTAATATATCCAATACGACACTTCTACGGATTATCTTCTCTCACAGCAAAAGCAAAATCAAGTGGACTTCCATCAAAAATTAACAATCTAAATCATCATGGATAGAAGGAAAAACCTGCCTGTCACATTCACATCAAATAATCTTGTGATCTAGATCCTAATCACCAAAAAAATGGCATTGAAGCAGTTCAATCTGAATCCCTAACGAAGAATCAATTACAAATTATAACTAAAGCTACATATGGTACACAAAACTGAACTTGAGAACCGTTTCTTCGTATGCTGCAACCAACTACCTGTCAAGAACAATTTCTCAGGTTACAATCATTTGCCAGATTAATGTTGAAGGTTAGCAAGAGATGTAAATTAAGTAATGAACACAAAGCGCACGTAAAAATGGAACAATCTTAACAAGCAGTAAAGCTAAACAATGTATTTTTTATTTAGCCTCTATTCGTCTCCCTTTAAAACAAAACTCTTAATTCACTCATTTTTAGCCACGCATTCATACAATAAAATATTTTGCACGTAAATCCAACACTTCTCCTTACTTTTTAACCACGCAT
>CAIGRO010076709.1:0-12586 GCA_903798355.1 Fraxinus baroniana | reverse complement strand
GATCACAATGTTGAAGATTTTGCTTTTCACATACAAGGCCCCATTCCTACTCCTATTTATGGTGAATTTTTTTTTTTCAAATTTCTAAAAATGATGGGGCTCTTTGTTACATACTGAGCCGTGATGTTGTTTCTTCTACTATAATATTGCATTTTTTTTACCGTTTTATAGATTTGGGTATACCATACAACGTGCAATAGCTATGTGTTCACATTATGCATTCATGTGCTGTGAGAATAGGGTTCGAACCTTATGATCATTTTAATTTAATTCGTTTTATAGAGAAAATTCTAATTATTTCACCCTAAAGCTACATTATGGTGGTATATTATTTGCCAAAATGCGCAATTTTTGAGTACGATCGAGCACGGTAAAATAGCATATAATCACTACGTGAATTCGGATTGGTTTAATAAATTTCTATTGGACAATGCCTTGAAAATGTTGAGATACCCCAATGAATGAGGTATCTCTATAAAGTTGAAAAGAAGAGATTTAGTGAGGTATCGTTCTGATTGGTGAGGGACGCAAACTTCATGAATTTAGTGTAATTGCTTGAAATAAGAGGATTGCTGAGTTGTGGTGTTTGCTTCTGGTTGGAGTGTTGGAATTGCCATGGGATGAAAATATAATAGATGATATTTGGTTTTGAAGAAGGTAGAAGAAACAAGGAATGCAGAGGATGATGGTCAACTTGAGCACCATACATAGTATGTTGTGGAGGTGTATAATGATTTTGTAGATGGTGATGATCTGTATATAGTGGATGAGGTTGAGAGTACAGGTGAAATAGATGGAATACGAGCAAACATATGTGGTAATCATGAGGTACATGTTGGAGTGGAAGTTAACAGGGACGATAATATTGATGGATGATAGGACAGGGGCTCAAGAGGCTGGTGAAAATGTAAGGGCTATAATGGGTGAACTTGTAGGCAATACTGATTTTGGGGTTGTAGTTGTTGAAAATCTGGAGCCTGTAGTAGATGAACTAGCAGATGTTAAAGTAGAGGAAACAATAGAGAAATCTATAGATTATACGGTGTATGAGGTTGAGGAACCTACAGATGTTGTAGTGGAGGCTACAGTTGAGGAACCTGCAGTTGAAGATAATGCACCCACTGTTGATGATACTCCACATGAACATTATGTTGAAGTTGAAGTTGAAGCTACGGAGGATTAACCTACAATTGAACGTGCGGATGATTACCAACTCGTGAAGAAAATTTGGTGAAGGATTTTCCAAGTGATAGAGAACCTGTGGTGCCTCATGCTGATAATGCACCACATGTTGAAGAAACAGTGGTGGAACCTGAAGTTGAACATAATGAGGACTATGAATTTGAAGTACACTTGGAGGACTTTAGTGATCTAGAATATGATCACGAGGAAAATGTAGCCAAAGATGAAGTGATAAAGATGCATTCTTCAAGTTGACTGAACATCTTGATATTGGTAAAGATAACAAGGGGGATGAAAATCAGGGCAATGCAAGTGCTGCAGATGGTGATGCAACGGACTATGATAACTTAGATGACCTAAGAAGCATTCCTAGTGACAGTGAAGAAAGGGAGTTCATCCTCAAGAGCTAGGAATGAGATTTGATTTAACCTTACAACGACATGCAATATCCAAAATTCTTGACAGGTGATAATCTTTTGTACTTCTTTTATTTCTTATTATGTAGTAAAAGTATAACAAACACAATTGGCGTGCTCTAGTCCATGCAGGCATGAGATTTGACAACATAGAGATGCTAAGGGATGCAATGATACAATATTTAGTAAAAGATGCAAGGCAGATAAGCTATGTGAAGAACGAAGAAACCAGACTAACGGTGATGTGTAAGAATAATTGTGCATGTGAGTTATATGCCCACCAACAGTTAGATAAAATTTTCAGATTAACACCTTCAAGGATGAACATACTTGCACAATGGTGTGGCAGAACAAAAGAGTAAATGTTGGGTACTTGACAAAGAAATACATACGGAAGTTCAGTTCAGAATAGTTTCATTAGGATAGTGAAGGAGGATTGCAAGTATGAGATATTAAAGCATTAATTTTATAGGACATGAGCAAAATGTTTAGAAGTTATTAATGGTCTTGTAGTTGAGCAATACAAGATAGTGTGGGACTATGGCGAAGAACTGAAAAGAAATACTGGTAGCACGCCAACATCACAAGTTCCCAACCAAGTTCACAAGTAGATACTCAGCAACAATCACAACCAACATCACAAGGCAAGAAAAAAGCTGCTACATCAAATGAGTCTTAGGCACAGGCAAAGAAGAAGGGCAAGGAAAAAAGAATTTAGCTTGTACTGCTCATGTGTTATCTTAGACTACTTTTTGTGTTGTATATGATCTTTTGTAATAGATTAATAACATTGTAGACCGAAAATGATATTTGACATCGTTGACAAATATGAACTTAAACTGCTCTTTTGATGATGTACATTTCAAGAGAAGATGAAAAGAATGCTCAGAATTGCAATCCTTATTTCAGTGTTATACATTCGATTTTATGTTATATATATTGGAAGTGGAAATGATCATATTTAAACTGAACATTGTCTAGGAACCTTATAAAGGGTTAAGGACATGAGATACAACTGAGTAAAATGTTTTGCACTTTGTTGCAACTTGTTTTGAAGATTTGGGACTTCTAGTGCAGTTTGTTTGAAAACTTTGGGACTGCCTCTGAGACTTGTGCAATTTATTTGGGATCATAGTTGCACCATTTTCATAACGTTTTCGAAACAAAATTTCACTTCTATTTTTGAATCGTTCATTCTCAGTAAAGAAGATGAACATATGAGAAACAAAATATCGAAACATAGTTGAATAATAACATGTTTTATTGCTAGAAAATAAGTTAGACATTAGAAGACAGCAGACCACACAATTTGTCACTGTGAGACCCACATCACAACACAGAAACCCAACATCTTAGCTCCTACCTAACCCAGATCTGAGTACAGTACCATTTCACTAAAGCTCCACATACAAATTCAATGAGTCAAGTCTTCCCTGTTGTATGGCCTTTTGCATGGAGAGTGTTTATTTCAAGTTTCATCTCCCTCTTAGCCCATAGAAGTCCATGAACCAGCTCATTTGATCTGTCAGACATTGGCGGGTCAACCTAGTCAAAGAAATTACATCCACCCGCATCTTTATGTTGTGGGCAGATGATAAACCTTTTTCCAAGGTTCAAGTTCGTCTATGAAGTCTTCTTCTCTACAGAGAATCCACATCTAGAGACATTCATCTCCCTTTCCTTTCTGAAAAACGTCTAACAGTTACTGGAGGTGAGAGAGAATAAATATTATTCAACGATGTAGAGAAAAATGTACAATGATTTGAATAGTATCAAGTGAGAAATACTGATTGGACGAAATTGCACATTCTTAAAAGGGTCAATATATCCGTTTTTTTAATTTTTCCTGTCAACTGGCGATGTTTTGGACGATTTCCTTCCAAAGGGACCCCAACTACATTTTTGTGAAAGGTTAAGGACCTCAATTGACACAAAATGAAGGTTAGGATAAAGTCTGCAAAAAATGAAAAGACTAGGGACCACTACTGCAATTTTCCATAATTAATTCTTTATTTATCTTTTCAAAAAATAACTATTTTTTTTTTTTTTTTTTGGCATTATTCTCAGTCCAGAGAGTGGACTCTCAATCCAGCGGCGGATCGGGAAGTGGGCCCTCAAGTATTCTTGGATCTATTTTTCATTTTTCACTAATATTAAGTTTTTTATAAAACATGTTTTAGGGGCCAATTTCGACTTACTTTTATATTTATTTATATGAGCAAAACGAATCAAATTGACGTTAAAGTATAAATACAATTAAAATAACATTAAAAAGTGAGAACAAAAATTGAATTATTAAAATTTAACTTTAATTATCAAATTTGACTTGTTATTTTGAAATCGTCGTTTAGATTTTTGAATATGAAAGATGTATTATGAAGTTTGTCCTCAATACTTCAGATGATAGTACCCAGTACCTACAAGAATGAGTGACGAACATTGCCCGAAAATAAGTAAAAAAAAATAAAATGGTGCCGTCATGGGAATTAAAAGATAAAATCAAATTGTTAAAAAATCCATTCTAACAGCTATATTTGGCTTGTTATTTAATAAATTTTCAACTCGAAAGATGCATTATGAAATTTGCAATGAATACTTTGAAAATGGTTCAAAGATCAACCGATAGGTAAAGAATATAACTCGAAGATAAGCGGAAAAATGTGACATAAAAATGAGAATCATCGACAATGTACAATTATTAATGGGTCTAGCAATCACTTTTGCCCTTATTTGAACGTGTTGTCGTGTTTTGATACGAAAGATATATTGAGAAGAAACCAAATCAATTTGAGCCCCAATTGTAAGTTCTTGGCTCTAATGAGAAAGAGACCAGATCAATTTGGGCCCCGATTATAAATTCTTGGCTCCACCACTATCTTCACCCATGAATGAATGGAATCTGTTTGACGTTCCCACGACTCGTCTTCTCACAACATTTTCTCAACTTATATACATGTCCAGATGGCTCGGCCGGGCACGATGGTTCCTTTGTCCCTTTAGGTTTGGAGAGACAAGATTCAGTGTAAGGAGAACCATTTAATTATCCTAACAAACTCAAAACTCTAGGGACAGGTTGGCCCACGCACCTCGACTAGGAAGTCTCCTTTTCTGGATGCATGCTGGGAAACACTATACAAGTAGACTAAAGAAATTTCTTTTAAGAGATTTATAGCTGCCAAAGACTTTTCTTAGCACTTTCTTACAATTATCTCACTTTCCAAAAGACTTTTCTTAGCACTTTCTTACAATTACACTTCCCAAACAAAGCTTAGTCCATGTTTGATTTAATTAAAAAAAGTTGATAAAAAATCTATTTCAAAGTTAACAATTAATTTTATATCATGAAACTCACAATTATTATCAACATTTTAATCATATATTTCATCAACTTTTATCAAAATATACTAAACATCGATTTTTTTAGCAAAACAAATGGGGCTTAGATGAAATGGACAATTATTGTAAAATTTCTTCAATACTTTATATCCTACTGTTGCCTTATTTATATTACAAGTGTACGATATCGTAAGAAATAATATAGTGAACATTTGAGTTCGATTATCGTTCCCACGAGAACTATACTTTAGGACTTAATTTAATATTTCTAACTCATATTTGATAAAAGCAAATAAATAATTATTATGGTTGTGATTATTTTTCTAACTACTTTTAACTAATTGAAAATATAAAAAGATTGCAAACAATGGATGATTGAATATTCAAATATGTGATGAATATTATGGTATAACAATTTCATCTATTGAGCACATTAATTCTTAATTCAAGATTCATAACTTAATGTAGCGTTCGATCGAATTCTTCTATTATTTATTGAGAATTCAAATAATAACGGTTTTTAGGGCAGAACAACTTCACCTATTGATCACCTTTATTCCTTAAATCAAGATTCATAACCTAATGTAGTGTTCGATCGAATTCTTCTATTGTATTCAATTTACCCCTCTTGAGTTCTCATTGAACATATTTAACTAATTAAATTTCATATCTTTATGAATCAATCTTAATTAAATGAAACACTAATTCTATAAATTCATATAATGACCGCAATAATTAGTATATCTATCTCTACACATTATACTAATTTATCGAATTTTATTACAAGGTCTAAACGTCAAACCCACCTCTCGATTCATAAGAAACTCACATAATCATCAAATTAGTGATATGTAATTTAATGCATTAAACTCGTAATAAAACTAACACATAACTAAATAAATCACAAAAAATTTCGAATAAAAAAAATAAAAGATCACAAGTCTACTACATTAGTTTCCCTAATATAAAAATTAGTTATTCATACTGTAAAAATAAAAACAAACAAAAGTGAAAAGATAACACAAAAAATTGACGAAAAGTGAAATTTTTGGTATCTACAGTCTCTTTCCTTTTTCTTTCTTCCTCTTTTCTTTTTTGCGTTTTTTCTTCTCTCTTTCATTTCTATTATTATTTTTTCTTTTGACTTTTCTCTCTCTTTCTTAGGTGCCTCTCTCCTCTTTCTTCTTCTTTTCTTCCTTTTTTTTTTCTCTCTTTTCTTTGCCTTTTAGGAGTTTCTTTTCTGTTCTCCTCCTCCATCTTCTTCTTTTTTCTGTACGTGTTTTTTTGTCTTCTCTCACTACAACAAAAACAGCCTAAAACAATGTTCAAAAAATGTTGTCGTAGGCCTACGACAACATTTGGACGTGTGTTGCAAATCGAGGTTTTGTCGTAGAGTAGAGAAATACGGTAACGTTTGACAAACGTTGCGAAATACTGTGTTTCGCAACGTTTTCCAAACGTTGCCTTAGATAGAAACGGCAATGTTTGACAAGCGTTGCGAAATACTGTCTTTCGCAACGTTTTCCAAACGTTGCGAACGTTGCGAAATACTGCCTTTCGCAACGTTTTCCAAATGTTGCCGTAGATAGAAACGGCCACGTTTGGCAAACTTTGCAGCAAGGTGGGTTTTCTTTTTTTTTTTTTTAACAAGAAGTTATGCAAATAGATTGACCAAATTTAAAATGCACCTTAAAATAAATTTTGAAATTGCATAAAAATTGATGATTTCATTTTTGGATCCATACACTTGAACATTAGAATGTGATACAACACTACTTAAATAAAAAGAAGCCTCTACGTTGTACCTCACAACAACATTAGACAAAAAATAAAATAAAAAATAACAGAGAATTAAAAACAAAAGATCATGCGTTCAGCGCATCGATAACTTTCAGCATCAAAGCTCAACATCACATCTATGGATCTCTATCTTCAACTGCTTCATCATATACATTTTTTGGGTAGATGGTTTGTTTCGTCGTCGTGGCACTTGAAAAATGACGTACATTTCTTTAATCGTAAAATAGTTTTGTATTTTTTTTTTTTGGTTAAAAATTGTCACTTGAAAAATTGGTGTCCTTTATTTTATCCTAAAATTATGAGTTACTGTAATTTTTTTTTTTCGTATTAAGCATCTTATGTATCGGATTCATCTCAAGTCATTTTCCAAAATATTCGACGTATATTTGTATGATATTTATTAAAGATCGGGATAGAGAACTTGAAGTCAATTTATTATGATTTGTGTATAGGGTAATTCGTAAACTTGGGATTCACGTATTTAGAACATGAAGTAACGTTAATAAATACCATAATTGTAAATTATCTTAGCAGTAAAAAAATATATTTTTAAAAAAAATTTAATTACTGTGATTTGATAATAACCCCATAAGTTTCCCATTTAAAAGGGCATGTTGTGGCTGTGGTCCTAAAATCCAATTGGCTCAATCAATTTATATGATGTCAGCATATGATGCCATCATATAAATCACATAATGCCAAGTGGAACTATTAAGAAACTTCAAGTATCCCTCCAGGAAAGACTTGACGAAGATGCAAGGGTAAAAGAAGAAAAAAATAAAAATAAAAAATATTTAATAAAAAGGGCAGCAAGAGGACTTGCCATTTCCAACTCCACAATGGATACTAATTCCCAGTATCAAAACCCTAACCCTAACCCTGATCAGTATATTACCAATCAGCTGTTTGATGACTCGTTTCATTTTGAAGTTTCGGATTATTTCGTGTTTGACAATGGCTCTGAAGAAGATACTTTCTTGCCTCCGGCAGAAAACGTAGTCAATGAATCTTCAGGTTTTAGTCAAGTGGCTAGTAACATGCAAGTCCAATTAAACCCTAATTTTTTCTTGATTTTTTTGTCTTGATTTAGCAAGAACAAGGAAAATATTCATTTGTTTGTTTTTATTTTTTCTGGAAGGGTACATAGAACAAAGGGAAAGAATCACAAATCACAGAGCGAGTTTAAGTTCGTGTTTAGAACCAAATCGAATATCGAAATCATGGATGATGGATTTAAATGGAGAAAATATGGGAAAAAGATGCTCAAGAACAGCCCGAATCCGAGGTAATTCGTTGTACATTTTCTTGTTAACTTGTTTCAATATTTTTTTACTTCTCAAATATAGCTTACGATACCATTTTGAAAGTGTTAATCCATCCATAAAACAGTGTGAGATATATATATGGTTCTTCTTCATTTAATTTGATAGGTTTCAATTTAATTATGGTTCCATTATTGTGAATTGATATTGAAAATGATACTTTACTATAGGCAATGAATACAGTTGAGATGCATGAATAAAAGTTTCATTCATCATTATCCCATGATAAATTTTTGTTTGTCTAGTTTGCCAAAATACTATGCTCCCGTTTCATACCCATCTTTTCCAAAATACATTTTCCTCCATCATTTTTTCAATAAAATACGCAAACCTAAAACTTTTCCTTATTTTTTAATCACATATTTTCCATCGATCCACTATTTCAAAATGCATTATTTCTATAAAAATGGGAAACAAACAATTATTTTTTTGTCGATTAATATTGTACCTTGTATTATTTCCTTGAGAATAGGAAGCTATATTATCAAAGTATGGGGGATCATCAAATCACATAACATATCAGACAGAAAGTGTGAAATATCTCCACCTATCCATAATTTTGATTTTCATGAAGTAGGAATTTTTTTTTTTCGTAAATTGATGTAACACTTTCTAGTTTAGCATTTATGAGTTTGGGAGGTCTCTCTACTGATCATCAAATCGATTTTAAAATAGATTTGTTGAATTAGCTCATCTAAAAAAGTTCATACAATTATTAGTAGTTTTATTTATTTGTGTTCAATATTTTCACTTACACGCATACAAGTCATTTTCATATATAACTATTGAACCTTGGATTAAATTTTTCTTTTTAATCAATAATACGATATATGCAAATTGAAGGCATGATAATGCGATCGTAGCTTACAAACTATTAGTGCTTTGTGTTTTAGTTGTCACCATGAGCTAAACTTCAAAAGTTACTCCTAGGTTAGTTTATTACAAGGGAATAAGTAGAAATATAATTATTTATTCTTTTATTAATCAAATTGAGTTGAAGGTGGGGCTTATTAAATTATCCTCCTTACAAAGTTTGTAGATTTTATGTACTATTAAAATAAGTAAATTTTTAGTTATAAACAATAAATAATTTACTTATTGCATGTTTGGATTGGCTTAACTTAAAATTTAAATTGATCAAACATTAATTTTAACAACACATTTCATAAAATTCACTATTATTATTTACTTATTATCCAAACATTAATTTTAACAACACATTTCGTAAAATTCACAATTATTATTTACTTATTATCCAAACATTCAGTACGTCACATGAAATCCCTGACACTCCTTTTTATCTACTTATAAATTAAGCCAATCTAAACGATTAAACATCTTTGATCAAACAAATCTATGTAAAATATAAATTTTACTTTTGAGCTCAACCAAACTGCTTTTATGGTGCATCTATTCATTGGCAGCCTCAAATGCAACTAGGCATTCTCAATCACTCGTTCACTGTACCAACACAATATCCACATATCAACTTGGCCTTCTTTTTTTTTTCCCCTACTTAAATAGTGCTGTTAAGAACAAAAGCATCACTGTTTAAGGTTTCAGCATCAGCCACTTGGTATCTGGTGAAATGATTGCCCTTAATATACAGTTGTATCATTAAAATAATTATAATAGAAAATTATTTTTTCTATTTTTATACCAATATCTTTTAGTCCACCCTATCGAACAAATCATCAAATATTCTACGACATATACTATGTCATACTTGTGTGTTAAATCTGTTAATATATGCATAGCAGCCTCGATCAGGGTCAAACTTTTGGGGTTTTTTCAGAAATTGCATGAGTTGTATAGATATATATAAACTTCTCATTCTTCTCATTGCTGCAAATTTTCCTTCGGAAATATGAAATAACTTGAGTTTAGAGTTTGACATTGTTAAGATTTGAGGTTCCATCTTAAAATGTCGACCTTATTAGAGAAGTAGCTCAAGCTCTTATAAATTAGTCTATGTTTTCATCTTTATTCGATGTCGGACTTTATCCCTTAACATACCCCGACAAGATGGTGGCTCTGATACTATATTAAGATTTAAGATTCCATTTTAAAATGTCAACCTTATTAAGAGGAGTAGCTCATTCTCTTATAAATTAGTCTATGTTTTTCATCTTTAGACATTGACCAGTACCAGTTTATTTAAACCATCGAACAAAGATGTACAAGATATTGGACATAAAGTTGGACCGCCACGTTCGATTTTGACAAAAGGGTGGTGCTCCATTATGAACAGGAACTATTTTAAATGCTCGATGGATGGATGCAACGTGAAGAAAAGGGTCGAAAGGGAAAGAGAGGACCCAGGATATGTGATAACAACCTATGAAGGAGTGCACAACCATGAAAGCCCCAACTCTGTGGTCTGTTGCGATAACCAATTGCCTACTCATGGATTGATTTCACACCAATCGTCGTCTCTCTCTTTCTCTTCTTCCCCTGTGCTATAATTAGTCTTAATTTTTCAGTGATGTAGATTATATGGTTCGCTGACTTGTTCGAGGTGGATCATGGGATATCGAAAAGAAACTGAATTTATTTTGCAATGTATTGTCTATCTTTGTTCAATACCATACTTACTTGGTCGATAAGTAATAATGTAGTATTAATCAACGAAAAATAAATTTTTGTTTATTATAATGTTCTATCGAAAACATTTTGGTGCCATGATGTGTTACCATTTTTATTTTTCCATTGTTGATTCCATCTTACAATTAGAATTGCCACAAATTTGTGCATGCATGTTGTATGGAGAGAATTGAATTTTTTGAGCATTTGTATAATATTTTCTTCAAAGATAAATTAAATTAATATTAGGGTTTTTCACTTGCTATAATCAAATAGGATTCTACTGAAATTTAAGCTTCAGTATTGACTACATCAAACCCAAATCCAAAGACAATTGGACAGCTGAAAATGTTAACCAAGATAGTATCTTAGGGGTGTATTCAATCTAAACTTTTAAAGTAGATTTAAGTCCAAGAAAGTTAAATTTATAATTTATAAGTTTTTATTTTATATAAAACAAAATCCTTAGAAAGAATCAGTTACTTGTTTAAAAACTACAAATATTTTTTTAATAGATTCTAAAAGACATTAAATTGAGCACTGGAATAAAAGGAAATAAGTAAATGAATTTATTCTCTTTTATCTTAATGAATTGAATTTGATTTAATATGAAATTAAATTAATTACTTTTTGGATCTTTATAGGTGAAATTGATTTATATTTATTTAATTATTCATAAACACGAGATGGGATATTTATCTCCATTTATTGCTCTCATTCTTGAAGAGTTGACCCAATGAATTAATGTAATTACTCATATCTAGTATTGATGCAGACTTCGAGTTAAATTATTAGCGATCAAGTAATTGAATATCATTAAATTAAGGTGTCTTTACAATTTCATAGATGTATATCTCTACTTCTATCGAACCCCGCAACAATTATTAACATGCTATCTTTTTTGTTATTCCTCTCTAATATAACAAAAATCACACATCAATTCAATTAGCGATCAAGTAATTGAATATCATTATATCTTGTGACAATCATTTAAGATAAATAAACATTAAGTGTCAAAGTATCGAAATTAAAATACAAAAAACTTCATAAACAAGGGTTTATCTATGTCTTAGCAATTGAAAATTTAGCTAGTATTACAAAGTTACAAGAAATCACGTTTGAATTATCATGGAGATCACCCAAATTTGAAATATATGAAGAAAAAGATGAGAAGTTACGAAAAATTGAATCTCCTTAATCTTTCTTGATCAATCTCCAATTGCACCTTCTTCTTCTTTGCCCACAAATCAAGAAATATTCTTCAAAGGATTAATTCTTCGTATCTTACCTCTTGATTTCTCACAAAAGATTGATGTATTGCATCTCTTGATTGCAAGAATTTGTGTTGTATGGTATGAAAGATGTTTTTTGTTGTTGCTGAAGCTCTGTACTAATAAATACTGAAATTAGGTTGAAATCTCTGTCCAAAGTAGTTTCCATAAGGAAATTGTTTCATGTGGCCATAATAAAACCATGTGATTGCAATTTGCACCATGCAATGGGCTACAATCACAACAGCTATCGTTTCTGTGTTCTGCTTCTGCCATACAGGGAGTTAAGATGGCTAGGCGTTGCGATCGCACGCCCCCAACTTTTCTGTTTCTTCATTTTGGTCCCCACATTTCTTCTTTCTTAATCTTGAGTCTTTTTTTTGTGCAGTTTTCATGCTTCATCTTGTAAAATTATCCAATTTGATCTTTTTAAACTTCAATCATCATCCCTTGATCCGAATCAACTTTTGGATATTTGCAATTTAGTCTTCAAATTTTGGAATTCTTGATTTTTAGCCCTTCTTTGGCCAATTATCACTTCTTTTGATCAAAAGTCCTCCAAACTCGAGTTTATCCTACAACAATCGATATTTAACCAAATTAAATAGTAATCTTATCAATTTGACTTCCAAATGTTTACTTTTGGTGGTTCGAATAAGTGTAGAAATTACACCTA
>CAIGRO010076705.1:0-10796 GCA_903798355.1 Fraxinus baroniana | reverse complement strand
GGGGGGGGGGGGCGTGGAGAGAGAGCGATGAGTTTATTTTTCTTCAGTAGAATAAATAAAAATTTCCAGTCAACATATTACCATTCCATTCAAACTTGGTTGCCTAGACACATATTACTGATTTGGGTAAATCCTCCTCAACCCGGGCGCCATTCCCCTGGGAAGGAAGCAGGGTTCTACTGAGTTTTATTGGTCAATATTTATGAATAAGTTTTTAATTTGTGCTTGACTTTTAGCACGCATGCTTTACGGATGATATTCTAGCTATTATTTATTTTAGAATAATTTGATGCATTTTTNTTGGGTAAATCCTCCTCAACCCGGGCGCCATTCCCCTGGGAAGGAAGCAGGGTTCTACTGAGTTTTATTGGTCAATATTTATGAATAAGTTTTTAATTTGTGCTTGACTTTTAGCACGCATGCTTTACGGATGATATTCTAGCTATTATTTATTTTAGAATAATTTGATGCATTTTTATTTTTATTTTTTGTAATTTTTTCAACTATTTGATTCCCCCTCTAATACTAAGATATTTGTCCCATAAACTATGATTGACGACAAACCATGTCGTGAAGTAGTGCCCACCCACGAACTGTTTTGTATAGAAGGGATTTAAGATCCAAGACTTAAATCTCTGTTTGGTGGGGATTAAAATAAAAATTTTAATAGATTGATAAAAATTGATAAAATATATGGTTGAAAAGTTATGAAAATTATGAAATATGTAATAAAAATAAATAACGACTTTGACTTGAATTAAAATTTAAAATTTTAATTTTAATTCCTACCAATCAGAGGTCAAGAGTATTATTTAAAAATAAAAATAAAAAGAAATTTCAATGAAATGCATACGAGTCATGATGCATACAAGCACCACAACACCAAACAGAAGTAGGAAACTTTGCTCTCATGAATAACGATCTAGCAGTTATCTCACTAACATCAGATTTCGAGTAAATAATAAATTCACTTGTGACCATCTAGTGGATATATTTTTTATGATCATAAAATAGCTTAATAGTCCACTCGAGGGTAGCCCAACGCATCGGCTCCTTAACTTGTGTAGGTCGATTGGCCTATTTGCCACGAGAACAAGTAAAATATACGAATTCATTACTTTCTTTTGATTCTTTCAGATATTATTAGTAAGTGTACTTATCATTATAATTTACAATAATGTTACACTTATCCTTTTGGGGGTGGTCGAGTTGGTGGAGCAGGTGAACACGGAGACTGAAGATCACGAGTTCGAATCCCCCACCAACACTTCCTCGATCGAGCGCGTCGCACCGAGTTTGTCTAGTGCGGTTTATCTCTCATGTGTAGTTTGCGGACTATTATACATGGACTGAGGTTTACTCCGTGCACGCTCACAAATAATGGCTGGAAGTTCCTACGTCAACAAAAAAAAATAATAATGTTGCACTTATAGGGCGACATGACCCTGTATGTGTAGCACGGTTATGTAATTTATGATGGTCAAATCTGTCGAGCTAAATAAATTTTTTTAGGACTTGGAACTTCTAGTTCATTACATGGTTACAAGGATCCAATGGTCATTCACAAATTTTATTTAACTTGCATCAGAAATCACTATTTTCCTTACCATGAATTGTAAATACGAAATATATAAAATAATTATGTTATAATATGTGGCTCATATAGAATGGTTTGCATTTATACTAAAAAAATAGGTCAATGTTGGAGTGGAGTGGAGTATGGGGAGCGGAGTTAAAACCCGTGGTTGTGAACTTCGGTTGTACAAATAGATTAATTCTTGTTGATTTCATATCGTTCATCACTATTATTACACAAAACACAACAACTTGCATACTAGTACAATTGTAAGAGTAGCACGAGAAAATCAAAAGACTATTTCAGAGATTGTTACACATCCTTGGATTACATATATATGCATGAATATAAAATAAAATAAAATATGCATGAAGTCAAGTGTAACAACTGACAACGTTATTAAAAATTAAGGCAGCAGTCTTGTGCTACTCTTAAAGTCCTTGATCGGTCATAGACATAAATAATTATAGCTCTAGTTTTCAAGATTCGAACATTTTAAAACAACAAAAGCGTGCTACTGAGTATCAAATTTTGTCATAGTTCAGTATAGGACAAGATTGGTTTAACCCAAAATTGACCCAAATGAATAAAAGGCAAAAAGAATGGGAGCCAAATGGGACATAATATATATAAAATTCATGACAGAGGAGAAGGGAATAAAGAGTGAAAGAATGTATTGCATTAAAAAGAATATTTTTGTCTTGCATGAAAATTGTTAGTGGAATAATTATTAGACCAATTATTCATTAGTTCATAGTATTTTAACCTAAAATTAAATATAGTACTTATTGAAGTAATGCATGATGGCTTGTCACTATGTATTAATATCAGCAGTTAATCTGCATAAATGAAGTTTCTTAGCCCCTGTTTGAGATCCATTAATTTTTCAGTTAAAATGTGTTTTAGAATAGTAATTTTTTTTAAGAACGTGTGGTTTAAAAATAAGAAAAAGTTTTGATCCTTGTGCGAGTTATTTGAGAACATGTGGTTTAAGATCGTGTTGCATTTATCCTCAACCCAAGTAGCTATTCTTCTCCAGCTTCCCAACCAGAGTAAGCCCTCAATTTGTACCGATATTAACAAGTCAATCTGCTAATTATTTGTTTCCTTATCGCCAAATATGGGTAATCTGTATTTTTAAATGCTCTGAGGTCAGTGACAAGAGCTTTCGACTCAGCTTCTAAGATAGAACAAGTGAACAACATCCATAAATGATGTTCGCCATTACCATTTGATAAGGGAGAATCAAATTCTCCATGATACGTGCTGCCTTCTCTTTCTGTTAGCATAATATTCACTTGTATAGCTGTAGGGATATGCTCATTATTTGTATTTGATTCTTTCCTATTATGTAGGAGTTTACAACTGTAATTATCGTGTATATATAATGAAGAGTTATCTCCTCATAGGTTAAGGAGGATTTCAGTCATTTACAGTGTTTATCAAACATCTTTATGGTATCAGAGCACAGTTTTTCTTTTTTCAGATTCTGACCATGGCTGATTCGTCTTCTTCACCTCCTACTCTTCCGCTCAATACAATGGTGCATATGCTCACCATTAAACTGACCTCCTCCAATTATCTATTGTGGAGAAATCAGTTCGTTCCTCTGTTAGCTAGTCAAGAGCTTTTTGGTTATTTGGACGGTAGCATCACAGCTCCTTCCCCCATGATTCCTGCTTCTGATGGCACTCCAAAATCCAATCCTGCATATACCTCTTGGCTGCATACCGATCAGACACTTCTCAGTTTACTCTATTCTTCTCTCACAGAGGAATCTATGAGTGAGGTACTGGGTTTCCGTCACTCCCACGAGGCCTGGCATGCGCTTGAAGTCTCATTTTCGCACCGATCGAAGACTCGTGAACTGCAACTCAAGGATGAACTACAGCTGATGCACTGTGGCTCTCAGTCCATTGCTGAGTTTTCTCGCACCTTCAAAGGCCTTTGCGATCAACTGGCTGCTATTGGACGTCCCATTGACGACCCGGATAAAGTGCACTGGTACCTACGTGCATTGGGACCCGATTACAAGATTTTTTCTACCACCATGATGTCACAACTTCCTCTACCATCCTTTGCAGAAATTGTTCCGAAAGCTTTGAGCCATGAAATCTTTGAACGGTCAATTTCCCATTCATCTTCCAACTCTGCTTATTTTGTGCAGCAGACTTCCAAAGTGGCTGGTCACAAGAAAGTAAAGCATCGGTCTTCAGCTTCTCCTACACCGTTTGCCAACTCGAAGTCATCATCCAACTCCTCTGTCCACTGTCAGTTGTGCGACAAAGAGGGCCACTTGGCCAAACGTTGCTGGATTTTCCTGAAACTCAAGAAGAAGCAATCGGCTAACCTCGCTGAGGCTTTTTCTGCCTGCTCGATTCAGGATTTTAATGATTCTGAATGGTTCCCTGATTCTGGTGCAACGTCCCACATGACTAGTGACACCGAAGGTATTGATCAACCGGCTATCTATTCTGGTAATGAACGTGTCATGGTTGGCAATGGTCAGTCCTTAGCAATCTCTCACACTGGTTCCATTTCATCTCTTGTTCCGTCCAGTCCTCTTTTTTTATCTAATGTCTTAGTTGTTCCTGGAATTAAGAAAAATCTTATTTCTATTAGTCAACTTACTAAAGATAATAATTGTTGTGTTACCTTTTCTTCCTCTGGTTTTACCATACAGGATCGGGTCACAAGAGCGGTACTGGGAGTCGGAAGATGTGAAAATGGTCTCTACTTGTTGGATCGTCGTCATCATGCCTTAGTATCCACTACCTCTTCACCGCAAGCATCTGTTCGCTTATGGCATGCTCGCCTTGGTCATCCACATTATCGTGTTGTTGCTTCTCTTTCTAAATTAGGATCTATTTCTTGTAGTAATAAATTGGTGAACAATGATTCTGAAATTTGTGTTGGTTGTAGACTCGGTAAAAGCCACCGTTTACCTTTTTCTCTAAATAATGAACGTTGTTCTATGCCTTTTGATCGTTTACATTGTGACCTATGGGGTCCGTCACCCGTTTCTTCTTTTACTGGATATAGATACTATGTAGTTTTCATTGATGATTGTACCAGATTTAGTTGGATATTCCCTTTAAAACACAAATCCGATTTCTTTGATACTTTCATCCATTTACAACGTTTTATTGAGACACAGTTTTCCACAAAAATCAAATCATTTCAGTGTGATGGTGGAACTGAGTTTACTAATAATAAGTTTCGCTCTCATTTGCATTCGTGTGGCATTGATCTTCGTCTAGCATGTCCTTATACTCCTAGTCAAAATGGAATTGCTGAACGTAAGCATCGTCATGTCACAGAAACAGGTCTTACTCTTATGTTCCATGCTCGTGTGCCACTCTCCTTATGGGTTGAGGCCTTCTCTACTGCCGTTTTCCTCATTAACCGACTCCCGTCACCATCTCTTGCTGGCAAAACACCTTATGAGCTCCTGTTTGGTAAGCAACCCGATTATTCTATGCTTCGTACTTTTGGGTGTCTTTGCTTCCCTTATTTGAGAGATTACTCACCTAATAAATTGTCTCCAAAATCTGCTCCTTGTGTCTTTTTAGGTTACAGTACCCTTCATAAAGGATTTCGGTGCTTAGATCGTAAGACACATCGTGTCTATATTTCTCGACATGTGCAGTTTTATGAACATACCTTTCCCTATAATGGTGATTCTGTGCAAAATATGCCATCTAACAGTGACTATATTCATTTTTCTGAGTGTCAGGAATGTGTTTCTAGTTCTTCTAATGTTAGTACTTCAGATTCTTTGCCTTCACCATCTTTCTCGAGTTCACCGTGTCTGCCTTGCAGTGATATTCCACACTTGTCCTCGACTTCTTCTCCTGGTCCACAAGTTGCTCTTGATGAGGAATCTCCCTTGGATTCTGTCGCTACAGATTCGGCCATTCCTTCGCCCGTTTCGTCCTCTCCTCGTGTGACCACTTCCAACCATCCGATGATTACCAGAGGGAAAGCTGGTATATTCAAACCACGGTTGTATCATGCTATGAATATCTCATCTTCTTCTCAGTTGTTTCAGGCTCTTCTTGCTCTCAAAGAGCCACGAGGCTTCAAGTCTGCTGCAAAACACCCTGAATGGCTCTCAGCTATGGATGATGAAATTCATGCACTAAAGAAAAATGATACATGGGTTCTTGTACCTCGTCCACAGCATCATAATGTGGTTGGCTGTCGCTGGATTTTCAAAACAAAGCTTCACTCTGATGGGTCTATTGAGCGTCATAAGGCACGTCTTGTGGCTCAAGGATTTTCTCAAATTCATGGTCTTGATTTTGGTGACACCTTTAGCCCTGTGGTGCGTCCTGCTACTGTCAGAATCATTCTATCCTTGGCTGTTACTTCTGGATGGCGTTTACATCAGCTAGATGTTAAAAATGCCTTTCTTCATGGTTTTCTCAATGAAGAGGTGTACATGGAACAACCGCCTGGCTACACTGATCCACAGTTTCCTCAGCATGTTTGTCGCTTAAAACGTGCTCTTTATGGCTTGAAACAAGCTCCTCGAGCTTGGTTTCATCGATTTAGCTCATTTTTGCTCAAACTTGGTTTTCACTCTAGTCAGGCTGATTCTTCGTTATTTGTCTATCACTCCTCGCTTGGTACTGTTTACTTACTTCTTTATGTTGATGACATGATCATCACTGGAAGTACTCCTTCTCTGATTCATACTTTTATTACTCGGCTTTCCAACGAATTCTCCATGAAGGATTTGGGTGATCTTCATTATTTTCTCGGAGTTGAAGTCCAAGCTAATGAGAAGGGTCTATTTCTCAGTCAAACAAAATATGCTCTTGATCTTTTGCAACGTGCTTCAATGATTGATGCCAAGCCTATTTCTACACCTTTTGTTGTTGGACAGCATCTATCTGCCGAAGGGACTCTCTTCTCCGATCCTACTCTGTTTCGTTCTCTTGCCGGTGCTCTTCAATACCTGACTACCACCAGGCCTGATTTGTCCTTCAGTGTCAACTCCATTTGCCAGTTCATGCATGCTCCCACCGAGGATCATTTTCGTGCTCTCAAGCGTATTTTACGCTATGTTAAAGGCACTGCTCATCATGGTCTTCAACTTCATAAACAGTCCACTCGTGATCTTCTTGGCTACTCTGATGCGGACTGGGCTGGATGTCCTGATACACGTCGTTCTACTACCGGCTATGCTATCTTTTTTGGCACTAATTTAATCTCTTGGTCTTCTAAGAAACAAAGCACTGTCTCTCGTTCAAGTGCAGAAGCCGAATATCGCTCTTTAGCTGTTGCTACTGCTGATATTGCATGGATTATTCAGTTGCTTCGAGACCTTCATGTTACACTCTCAGTGCCACCTAAAATTCTTTGTGACAATCAAAGTGCAATTTTCATGGCAGTCAATCCAGTTACTCGTCCTCGGTCCAAACATATTGCGATCGACTACCATTTTGTTCGTGAACTCGTTGATAATGGCACTTTGAAAATTGATTTTGTTCCTTCACATCTGCAGCTTGCTGATTCGCTGACCAAAGGGGTTACCAAGCCGCAGTTTTCTCTCTTTCGAAGCAAGCTCAGCGTTCTCCCTTCTACCACGCTCACCTTGCAGGGGGGCGTGATAAGGGAGAATCAAATTCTCCATGATACGTGCTGCCTTCTCTTTCTGTTAGCATAATATTCACTTGTATAGCTGTAGGGATATGCTCATTATTTGTATTTGATTCTTTCCTATTATGTAGGAGTTTACAACTGTAATTATCGTGTATATATAATGAAGAGTTATCTCCTCATAGGTTAAGGAGGATTTCAGTCATTTACAGTGTTTATCAAACATCTTTACCATTATTAAACCATCATCACATTTTACCATCCATACCAAGGCTGTAAGGTGTGTTTGGTTGTGATCATGGAATTTGTATGGAAAGAAAATAAATTGTTGGCAATTCAATTACTTAAAACTTATTTATATGAAAATTATTAATTAAATGTGTTTGATTGATTTAGTTTTCAACGAAAAAAATATTATACTTGTCCATTTTTTATTGGTCGGTAGATGAGAAATAGTGGATAAATGAGAGAGACCGAAAGTGAAAGTTACTAGTTCGACCTTAAAATTACCTAGAATGAGTGAATAAGTGAATAATGCGGAATTAAAAATTATCGTTGATTAATATTGCAACAAGTCATAATAATTAATTACTCTAGACTCAGTTCACGAGAATTTGAATCGCCGACTTGTATGCAATCAATAATATAAATAATACAAAGAATTGATGAGTAGAAAGCCCTTAATTTGATAAAAAAAACTTTGACATCAAGACAGTAGTTTCCACGACAATAAGTACTTACAGTATGATTAAGCCTAAAAAACTCACTAAACTTGCTGGTCTAATTCTTGAAATCTCCAAGACCTGATGGACTGTTCTTCACTCACACATGCTCCCGATCTTGTGAAATTGTCTATCTCCTGTGAATTACCAAGAACACCTTGTTCTTGCACTCTTCATGTGCTTCTGGACTAACATCCCTCAACTTTTAGCAACTTATGAAAGCTATCGAGAAGTTACCTTCCTAATTATATCTAGGAAGTGAGTGTTTTTTATTATTTGATTTTGATGTTTTTCCCAAATCCTAGTTGATTGATCTCAAGAATCAAAGGGTTAATCTCAATGTCTTGATGTATTCTTGGATCTTGGATTGGTGTTATGAGACTGTAAAACAATGATCAACCACTCCTACAAATGTAATGAGCGTTAGGTATTTATAATATGAAGTATTTAGGTAGTATAGGATAGATAGAACTCTTAAAATCGAGAACTAAAGTTTCACGTATAACATCGTCGCTCGAGTGCTAAATTAGCGACAAACGAGCGTTAGGCAAGCGATAATGATTTTGTTTTTTTTGCTCGAACATCAGCTAGGCGTCTTCTTCTCCTTATTCCATATACTTTATAATAATCATTTTGTCTAAATGATTGTCAATACAATGTAAATCCTAATAGAAAGAGAAAGTAAATTACCTGGAAAATAAAAATCACATCTCCTTAAAGAAATATTTTTCTTATTTTATTGGAAAATATGATCATATCATGACCAAAAATTGGAAAGTATTTTTCATGGAAAAAACTGTAAATCAAAAACACTAAAAGTAGGAATTTGAATGAAAAATAAATGATATTTTTCATGAAAAATAAAACCAATTAAGCACTCTCTAATTAACTTTATCAATAGTTAATTTGTAGTCATCGTGATATATTTTCCATGTCTTCAGGTCTTCAGGTTCTATATTAATGTTTAGAGTAATAGTACGTTTAGAGTAATAGTACTCCAAGCCCTTTTATATATACATATATATGTGTGCGCGCGCGCTCAATTCATCCGAAAATGTATAACTATATATATTGCAAGAGTACAATATGTCTGAAATCCCGAAAACGGTATGAACCATATATATATATATATATATATATGTTTTGGCAGGCAGCAAGTTAGAAATAAATGAATAAACTGAGTCATCAGCTCATCGCAGCCACCATGCACAGCGATCCCTGGATGTAGTGGCACAGAAGTTAATAAGGATCAGTTCCTGGTGGTGGTAGAGCTCCTCCACCAGTGGGGCAAACTTTAGAATATTCCGGCAAAGAGGGCATGTCATGTGCCCATAACCGAGCCACCTATCCAAACAAACTCTGTGAAACAGATGATCACATCTCAGTTCTCTTATTTCATCTCCTTCCTCAATCTTGCATAAACAAACAGCACATTCAACAGAATCTCTAGACTCTGTGTTATTTTCGTAGCATGTTACACTAAGATCGTCAACATACTCTGGTAACTTGATTCCTGCAGGCTGAACGAAGAAGGATTGATAAAAAAGACAATCCCATGCCCACTTCAGCTGGGTTGCAACAAAAACTATATAGGTTAACACAACTGATTGAGGCACTATCTGAATCATTTTCCGGGATTAGTTGATTACCTTTGATCAGATTCTCTATTCTACAAGAAATGGGAATGGAGGGTAGATCAGGCAAGTATCTGCAATGGCTTCTTATTGGAAATGATGTATTTTTGTGGGATTAGGTTAGAGTATATATAGATAAATTTATCAGTCAGCCTATTATTTTCAATTCAAAATAGGTTACCCGAGCCACGTATTGTGACGAATGATATTCTAGCTAGCATTCCCAGTACGCAAGAGAAAGTACATACATGGCAAAAGAACAAAGTTTACCGCCAACAGTACGTCAATGAATTAAATTAATTCTTAAATTAATTCTTCTAATTATTTAAATGAAAAATGAGTCAAGTTACGAGAATTGGATCAGCTTTTTGAATTTCAACTCATGTGGTGGACCCCATGTATAAAATATTGAAGAAAAAAAAAACGTTCCCCCCAATGTTGTGTGTAGTCTGTAGGTACAGGAATTTGAATTCATGTACCTACAGCAAAGTCCTATTTAAATATGTTCGTACGCCATTACTCGATGCCAAATTTTGTGACACCACTTTCGTTAAGGAAGGAACTAAACTTCTAAATAAATATATTTATCACATCTCAAACTTAAGGTTTTTAGATCATGTAATTTCACAAGGTATCAAAGGTAGCGGAATGAAGTCTTACCATCATCTATTTATAGAAATTGTTAGAATTATTTTGTGACCTGAATCTATTTAGAAGACTATTTGAAAACTTTATGTGAAGTCCATTTGTGAATTTGAATAGGAATTTAATTTGGGAGTTAAATTGGGAGTTTGAAATTTGTGTTAGATTTGTGATAGGAGATGAAGAAATCAATAAGGAGAAGGAAATGTCGAACTGACTCTCATTACGCGCCTTGATCCCTCTCAAGTACTCAAAATAGTAGTCCCAGTACAGCTCGCTTACCGCAAGGAGACCACTCGACAGCAACTTGACTATCGCTCGAGCGGAGGTCTTATCCAAGAATGATCTATTCACGATTTTGATGGGTTTTTTCCACAAAAAATCTTGTATTATTGATTGTTTGATTTTTTCATACTGCCATATCTCTTCTTTAATATTCACAATAAATGGTATCAAATCTATCACCGGGCTATAAGAATTGGTTTCTAAGAGAAATTATGCGTATGTGGAAATTTTGACAAATATATTCATTTAACTTGAACATTAGGTGTATGTTCGACAGAAAATCTGAATAAATAAATTTGTCAATGCTATAATATTTTAACATTTTCAATG
>CAIGRO010076665.1:0-18446 GCA_903798355.1 Fraxinus baroniana | reverse complement strand
TAAAAGTAGACAGACAAAAAATATAGGCAAAATCGGCGGTTTAAAATCGGACAAAACCGTTAGATTTATGTTTGAGTTTTTTTTCAAACCGTTCAAAGTGGTTTGGTTTACGTTTGAGTTTTTCTCAAACCGGTTTAAACGGTTTGGTTTGAAAAATGGTCAAAAACCGGAAAATCGGATCGCTTACACCCCTAATAAAAAAGATTTTCTAAGGGCCTTTGCTATTCCTTGAAGAATACTAATGTCTGACCGTAAAATCCCACCAACGTATGAAATCATTGACAAGTAATAATATAGTGTTAAAGTATCGTCTCACGAACAATTACGTTTAATTGTAGTATACTAGTATTTAGAAGTGGCAATGGGACGTGCCGAGCCAGCTCGGCCCATGCCAACACGAGCNTTAGAAGTGGCAATGGGACGTGCCGAGCCAGCTCGGCCCATGCCAACACGAGCTCGGCTCGGCTCGTGGGCATTTGGGCAAGCTGGCTCGCCGCTCGAGCTCGCTCAAGGCGAGCCGAACGGCTCGGTTCGCGGCTCGTTCGGTTTTTGAATTTTTGTTTTTTTTTATATAATTATATCCACAATTTCATCCTTAAATTTTTTTTTAATAAAATAGGCGAGCCACAAGCCGAGCGGTTCGTGGCTCGCCTAAATGAGCCGCTCGACTCGTTCTCGCTGAGCGGCTCGTCAATTTGATGAGCCGAGTAGGCTTGGCTCGTCTATCGAGCCCCCTGCTCGGCTTATACTCAGGCTCTTTTTTTACGAGTCCGAGAGGCTCGTGGGCATCTAAAGTACGAGTGGAGCGGGCGAGCCGACGAGCCGCTCGGCTCGATTGTCACCACTACTAGTATTTACCCAATTCGACCAATGGTAACAAAATAAAGTGGTAGTTGATTATTTATTTATTTTTTTCAAATTGGGATTAATGCATTGGATGTCCGACTCCTCCAATTAACTTCTAGTTCCAACTCTTGACTTGTGTTAATCAATGTAATTAATGAGTTTGTAAAGATTGATAAGCCAATTTGATTTAATATTCTTTTTCAAAATATATTAAACGTATGTTTAACACAGCTCGACCGTATTCCTAATCTGATTCATATGAAAAGCATGCATTTAATTTCAGGATTATTACAAGCGATCGCATACGCCATAGATATTATTACTAATACTTATTGCCATGTGTTTAATATACAGTTTTCTACCAATTGTGAGTTTTCAACGTTACAAATGAGCAACTAATTGTCCTAGTGGTACACAAACATTAAAACAATGAAAGATTAATGAATATGGAATCACAACACAATAGTTAATTGAAAAACAAAAAATCTAGAATTTAAAACTAAACGTCAAAAGATTTTATCATACAACCAATACAATAGAGAATTAGCCTAGCATACTTTTATGAAAATTACACAAAATAATAAAGAGGACATCACCCGAATCAAGAAATAAAGTAGAGAACTTGAAATCTTCAACTTCTTCACGTAAAGCCGATCCCAAGCTATGTGAATCTTCAACTTTTATATAAAATAGTCTCTTTTTGTGCTCAAAGTATGCTAGAATGAATGTTCCCTGCATTCTGGATGGCTTAGGGTTTATAGAGGATGACAATATTTAATTTCCATATAGAGTCTCAGTTAAAAAATTGAAACAAAATTTTCGCCTGCAAAACTGAACTATGCGACCACATAGTGCTTTTGGGTGCAACCGCACTTAGTTGAGCTTCTGTAAATCAAAATGGTTGACCGCATAGAAAACTCAGTCTGGTCCTGAACTCTTTTGCAATTCTTTTTTATCTCTTTTTCACATCCTTTGTCTTCCTTACTTGTTTAATTGACTCCTCACACTTTCACATATTCATTTCGATATCTGCCACAATTTTTGATTATATGCATTTTAGTCCCCAATATTCATATTTGCTTCAATTACTCCCTTTTTTGCTCATTTCTTCAATTCCACCAACATCATCGATGTACTCCCACAAAACACAATTTACAACGAATTAAGCCATATTTCTGTACAATTTGTCAATAAATATTCTAATTTAGTGGTCCAAATAAGTATACAAAATACACGTATTGTGTGTATTGAGACTATTTTTTTTTTTTAAAACCTGATTTTTTGTTCTTTTAATTTAGGATATTATCTCGTACCCTTTTATATTGCAGAGTATTTTCAAAATTAATAGAACCCTGGATAAGAAGAATTGAACAATATTATACCAAAAAAAAAAAAAAAGGAATTTGAAATTTTAAAAATCATGTCATGTACTGTATATAAAACACAGAGAGAAAATATTTTGACAAATATAGTGCACAGCACAAACAACTTGTTTGTTCGTAGGGAAATCAGAGTTAAACATTGTTTTCATCCCAAAACATAACTTGTAACCATACACTTTATATTGTTCCGAGTTGACCCTTAAAAATATAGCCATTCTATCTCTAATACCCGAGCATCGTTTAGAAATCAAGAAATCAAAGCAAGGTGGCCAACTAACACACGCGCCTATGTGATTCTTTTGGCTTCTATGCATAAAAGTCAGGTTAATTTCATTTTGGTCTCTAAACTTTCAATTAAATCTCAATTGGCTCACCAAATTTTAGTTTTCCTCAAATCAAATCACTGAATTTCAGTTTTCTTCCAATATTTGTCACTCTATTAGCTCCTTACACTAAATTTAAAATCACAATCCTAGGTGAAAGTTAAAACCCGATAATAATCTAACGTGTCTAACATTTCTAGGTAAGCATGCCACCAAATCTTGTCGTGGATGTAACATTTAAAAATAAATCATTTTTAAAATTTGACAATAATTAATGAGCATTCTTCATTTTTTGTTCATTCAATTTCAAGATTTTGCATCCACGACATGATTAGGTGGCATGTTTACCTAGAAGTAAGAGCTAACAGAGAATTTGATAAATGGCTAGTATTGTAAGTAAATATAAAAGTCAATGGTTTGATTGCGATTGAAGCTAAGTTATCTAATTGAGATTTCACATAAAATTCAATGACTAAAATTGATATTAACCCTTAAAATGCACATGAATAATTCATAGGAATCTAACAAGTGGCTTGTGATTGATAGATGATATGACTTATAATGGGACCAATAATGAACATGCCACTAGCTTAAACTTACCTTTT
This sequence comes from Fraxinus baroniana, assembly GCA_903798355.1. NCBI lineage: Eukaryota > Viridiplantae > Streptophyta > Magnoliopsida > Lamiales > Oleaceae > Fraxinus > Fraxinus baroniana. The sequence continues at coordinate 15,290 of CAIGRO010076665.1, read as the reverse complement.
AGTGCCGAAAGATAAAACCAAGCTAGTGGTTAGAATTATGTCTTCATCTTGTACCTGAAGTAGGATATCTAACCTTGACAAGTATGTGGAGTTTCATCATAAATGTGTATTCATGTATGTAGTTATCAAGACTTAACTGATCATGTGAAGTTTAATTTGAAATACGTAGGTATCGTTCACTCACGTAAAGTTCCTAATAGAGTCAAATCATGATTGATGTAAAGTTTCATCATCATTAAGTGTGTATGTGTCAAATCTCGACGCTGGTAAATGTTTACCACGAGAGATTATCATTCAAATCATGACTTGTGCGATATTTCAGGTATGGCAAATATTTCAATATCATTCTATCAATGCTCTTAAGATTCGTGATTTGAGTTATTGATATTGCTGGAAAATGAAAGTTGAAATAAAATGATAGAAGAACAAATTGGTTAAGGGCATAGGAGTTGAAGATAAGGTAAAGATAGCACTATAGTCAGTTTCATAGGACAAATTCACTTCTGAGAGGAAAAAGAAACAAGTCTTGTACCTAAATAATAGGCTTTTGAGCTGCCTGATCAATCAGAATGTGATAAGAGGTCAACTTATTTTTCCCTTTTTGCTTTATTTTTTTAGTTGGTTAGGTTTGCCATCATGAAATTACAAGCAAGAAAGACATTAAACTCAGTGTTCTAAAAAGTGAAAAGCGTGGAGATTAGGTTTTGACCTAGGCGTTAAAAAGTGTAAAAAATGTTTTCTTATTCTAAGCTTATTTTAAATTTTTAAATCAATTTAAAAATTATGTAATAATTAAAGGGAAAAAAGTGTTGAATGACGTAAATTAATATAAAAAAAAAGATTAAATATACCTTTAATTTTAAATTATAATACTTACCTTGTTTTATATAGAATTTTAGTGAATTTAATTCCACTCACTTCAAATCAGAGCAAGAATGAACAAATAGAAGAAATCAAAAGATGAAGATGTTCATGAAGCTCCATAGTTACCAAATAGGAAAAAGTCCCCCAAGTACAGAAAATGTTTGACAGATTTTCTATCGACGGTGACGTGATGAAATGTTATTCGCTTGTTTTGTTTTTATTTTTTTCATCTTCTAATGAATGCATGCCAAGAGTTGCGTGTAAACATTTTTTGTCAAATTTACATGTACTTATAACATGATTGTACCAAATACATGCATTGCTTCATTGATTTTTCTTTTCTTTTTCTTTTTCTTTTTTTTGTGATTTGTATAGGGTTTTATGACTTCTTTCAGGGTCGCAAAATCGATTAATGGATATGTTAATGAAGGTCCATATGTACCAAACATACGAGGTGCTTCAAGTTTATAAGGTTTGTTGGATTTTTGATATCCAATAAATTCGAGCGATAATGATAAAACGATGTTGAATATTTTTTCGACACCAAAGTGACGGTTCGACTCAGAAACAATTAATACACCTTTGGAGGGCCTAAGTTTTAGTTGGATTGGTAGTTTGGTTAATGTATGGTTTTTGTTATTGTTAGCCCACTAACTTGGCTTATTATGAGTAAGTCTTGGCCTGAAACTAAACATAATGCCTATATACACATAGCCGTGTGTTTTTCTTCGTTGTGGGCGTGTATTGAACAAGAGTGTGGAGATAAAAAAGATTAAAAGAGGCAGCCGGTATTGGGGTAAATTGAGAGAGACTCAACCATTGTTTTCTTCTTTTCCTTCCTCCATTTGTAGTTTGTAAATACCACTACCATTCAAATTCGATGAAGTCTGGTTGAAAATTGGGTGTAAAGTTTTTAGGTTTTGTGTAAATTTGGGGGGTTGAGTTTAGGATTTATGTTTTGTCTTTGGGCTGTGGGTTGTATAATTTTAAGGTACTTTTTAATAGATTTGTTAGTTGGTACGGTAAACTTTGACAAGTTATTTTGGAGTAAAATTTTCAACCTTTAAACAAATTGCAGGGCTGATAATTTGATTATTTAGTCTAATCAATCAAATGTTTTTAACTGTTAGACCTTTAACGTCCATTCGTATTGCAGGCATTGAGTCTGATTGAGTAAGCTTCAAGAGTGTTTTTTTTTTTTTAAGTCGAGCCATAACATACCTCAAGCAAGCATGGACTAGGGTAAGGCATGATCCAAAAACTAAGTTATAACTAATTGTTTTTGTTCACCTTGTTGCTTATTTAATGGTAATGCTTGTTGCCCGAAAAATGGCTCGACGCGTGGCCAATAGAATAAGTCTTCTCGTTAGTTTCTTTCCTACACACGATAGCAAGCTATTAGTCATTTGTGGCCTTTTTTGGTAGGGTTGGAAGCGGCCGCGAGCGCTTCGACGGTCAAGTTAGTTTTCATATTAATTGGAATAAAGTTACCGGTGGTTAAGCAATCGTCGGGGCTTGGTCGAGAAAGGGATTAAATGATAAATGTATATTTCTAAGGATGAGGGAAAATTATAATGCCTAAAGTTACCAATTTTGTAGAATGGAATCCAATCCTTCTTCTTGTGTAGAGTGAGGATAGTTATACTAAGGATGGGAAGAGGAGAACCGTTGGATGAGGAGACACGTGTTGTCAAATCCTCAAGGGGGTCGTCCCATCCTTGACGTCAACCTTAGGTGGCTAGCACTAAATGTTCTAAAAAAGGCAGCTGAGTTGACCATTTGTGTCCTGCCATGTGTCCCATCAATCAGTTCGAAATTTGACTGGAAAGATCTTTGTACAAAAGATCTCAACAGAAGCAGGGTATGGCAAGTTCGTGAGGTAAACGATGTGGAGTGTGGGCCATTGCATCCGCTGCGGGTTGTGGATGAGCTCATCTTTCTATCAGCATGTGCTTCGATTAGGTATAAGGTGATCAGCTCGCTAGACACTTCATCCCATGCGAATTCACCTTGTCTGTCACGTGGCATTAATGAGAATCAATTCTCCTGACATGTGGCGAATGAGGTGGTAGGTCTCTATAGACCCGTAACAACAGTTCTGCAAGTCCATGTAAGGATATTTATATAGTACAAGGACTTCGATCTATTCGCAGAAAAGGGGTAGGTGTACGAAGACGAGTGTCTTATGCGGAAGAGGAGATGGTGAGCATTGGCAGTCTCGTCTTAATAATCGAAGCATTTGGATGTTTAGAGACTCGGAAGAGAGTCTTTACCGTGATTCTCCCCTAGACAGAGTGCCTGAGATTGGGAACTCTGACAAATAGTTAGTGTTCAGTTCTGAATTGGACAAGGCTATTGGAGTTGGCAACTGAGGAGAGTTGTTGCAATTCAAGTTCTAATATTGCCGAAGTGATAGGAGTTGACAACTCTGAGGAGATTTGTTGCAACTCAGGTTCTAATATGGTCGAAGTGATAGGAGTTGGCAACTCTAAGGAGAGTTGTTGTAACGTTGGGTTCTGATCAGGCTGAAGTGATAGGAGTTGGAAACTCTGAGGAGAGCTGTTGCAACTCTAGGTTCTGATTTGACCGAAGTGATAAGAGTTGGCAACTCTGAGGAGAGTTGTTGCAATGTTAGGTTCAGATCCGACTGAAGTGATAGGAGTTGGCAACTCTGAGTTGTTGCAACGTTAGGTTCTAATCCAGGCGAAGTGATAGGAGTTGAAAACTCTGAGGAGAGTTGTTGCAATGTTAAATTCTGATCCGATCGAAGTGCTAGGAGTTGGAGAGACAGCCTTAGGTTGTGTACTAATGATTTGAAAGCTTTCGCATCTTCCCAAGACAATCATAGGAAGGCATTTGCTTGCTTCCCAGCTACGGCTCCCTTACCATAGATGGTAATCATGGTGACGACCCTTGTTCCTTAGACGACTCGTTTGGATTACACGTGAAGTTCACAGCCTCATCAGGGCTCTTGATTCGTGGGACATTTGGTTTCAACGGTGATCATGAGCTTTAAATTTGAACAGCTTAGATGTGGCTTATGATGATCTAACGGCTGGGGTGAATCCCAAAATGCCTATATAAGGCCCAACCCTCTCACTTTTTCACTTTTACCTTTGCAAAAATATTCCAAGAACTTTTGAAAGTTTTCTTTCCTGTTTCTTCTCCAGCGAGCAACTAAAGAATCCGGTGAGCTATTTGGAGATTTCAACAAACTAGTACCGTCCCTCGAACTAGGTAATACTTCATCTTTTCATTTTTTTCACATTCCTTTAAAAACCTTCCAAAACCTTCGGGATGGGCAAGGTGGAGAGAGTTCTGCACTCAGAGAGCCCATAGTTGTTACTTCGAATGACCTAGGTAGGGCCATTAAGGTCGGAGACAACATATGGAGGCATCCGCCTCCCCGATAAACACTACCATTTAATGAGAGGCCTCCAAATACCCTTCAGAACCACCTCGGAGACCTTAGAGAAATGCAGAAAGGTTTTTAGGATACAAGACAACATAGAACTGATCCCACCTAAACCGAATGAGAGGGCCTACTATCCGAGGGTGTGTGGCGGTGAGTGAAAACCTATTCAGGGCTGGTCTCAGGCTCCCTTTCCATCCCTTCTTTAGGTTAGTCCTCCGCTCCTATGGGCTGGTCCCGACCCAGCATAATATGAACTCGTGGTCCCAGATGGTAGGTTCGTAGATGCTGTGGCATCGGGCCAGCATAGGGGTAGACATGCCCTTTAGTTTGTTCCACTCCTTTTATTTCCCGAAAAGTGTGGCCAGGGGGGAGAAGAGTAAGGGGTGGTACTTTGTAGCACCTTGGGGGTCAAATTCTTCATTCATAGTCATGCTCACCTCAATCAAGGGATGGAAGAAAAGCTGGTTCTGGGTATTCGGGAGATGGGACACCATGGAAGGTGAGCCCATGGCTCCTCTTACTGTCCCCATATCCTACTCTACAACTAGTAAGCTATTTTTTTCTTGAAGTGATTTACCTTGAGCAATTTTCTTATGGTTTTAATATTTTTGTCGTTTGTAGGCTCTCTTCTAAAGTACGAGATATCAGAAGAGGAGTGGGATATCATAAGCCAACTTTACCAAACGTCCCTGCCGGAGAGGAGTTACAACGAGCTAATTGACAAGAATAACAACTTTACTCTCCAAGGATTAATGGCGAGCCAAGGTAAATGTTTCAGTTTCGCTCTTTTTTGAATGTTTCTGTTTTCCCAAAAAATACTTAAGCAATATTTTCTTTTGCAGGTGACTTTTACAAGAAGAAACCTCTTAGGACGGACTTCGTCACTATCCGTCGAAGTGTCGCGGAGGCCAAGATGCTCAAGATGAGCTCGACTGCTTACAAGAAGTAGGCTGAAAGGCTGCTTTCTCTCAGTAAGGCTCATTAGCCCATTGAGGAGGATGAGGCGAAGGAAGGAGCCTCCCTCGTGAAAAGAAAAAAAGGCTGGCTTGGCAGGGGTCTTTACGTCTGCTACCACTCTGCAGACTCCTCCTTCGACTAAATCTGGAGTGACCGTCGTGGCCCCCTCTACAATTCTAAAGGCCATTATGTCGATTACTGCTTTCCTGGCTGATAGGCTTGCCAGGACGAGGCTAAAGAGGCCTGCGAACACCACGTCTCGGGGTAAAGCCACAAACTTTTTGGGAATCAAATAGGATGATCTCCATGAGCCAGTATTGGAGATTTGTCCTCCCAAAATCGCGGCTGCTGCTCGAGTCCATAACAAGTACTAGACTAGGGATTGGCAAGATCACGCTGCCTCATGTGAAATAGAGGACCTCCTGGCCGCTAACAATGCCTACGTAGCCAGAACACTAAGTATGGGCACGGTGGCGAAAGATCTAGTCCGGGGTCTTCGCAAGAAAAATGAAAAATTAGAGCGAAGGGTGGAGACCTTGACCAACTGGGATATAGAGGTGGAGAAGGCCAAGAAAAAGGCCGAGGAAAAGTAGGTCGTAGCCACTGCAGCTGAAATCAAAGTTAATCAGCTAAAGAATGAGCTCCACGAGTCAGTTTCCCAGGTGACGGCTCTGACAAAGATGGTTGATCTGGCCAATGACCATCAAAATCGCCTCGGAGGCTCTGGTGGAGGCCAATAAGCAAAATGCTGAGCTTAGGATGCTCTCTGAAGCCCAAGTAAGAGAGCGAGTCTCTTAAGGCCAAAGTGAAGATAGTTGGGGACGCTGTAGTTGAGAACTATAAGGACAACTTTGAAAAGATCAAAGAGTATGATGACTTCACCAACTACTGGCTTCATGGAGTGCCCAAACGATTATGTCTCATCTACAAGAGAGGCGTCCAGAGTTGGACATCGCCTTCTTGGAGGATGAGTTCGATGGCTATATCGGAGGTCGGGCAGTGGCTGAGGAAGAAAAGGAACCTTCCCAGGAGGAAGTTGGGGCTTGGGCGATTGTAAATGTAGATTGTATTTTTCTCTCCTTTGTAATGGCTTCGGCCCTGATTTGTAGTTAATGAAATTTATTTTCTTCTAAGTGTTGTCACTTCACTCCAATTGTATAGTAAACAAGTAACATTCCGCCTTAAACTCAGTCACTTCGGATAATCCTCAACCACTTAAGGAAATGGAAGAAGCAAATGAAAGTGTAATTGCATTGGCTAAAATTAACCACTTTAAGATAATGGAAGTGAACTATTAAGTGCAATCGCATCAGCTAACCCTAACCACTTAAGAAAATGGAAAGAGCCAATGAACTGTACATCGGCTAACCTTAACCACTTAATAAAATGGAAGGAGCCAATGAACTATTGTGTAATCGCATTTGCTAACCTTAACCACTTAATAAAATAGAAGAAGCCAATGAACTGTTAAGTGTAATCACATCAGCTAACCTTAACCACTTGATAAAATGAAATGAGCCAATGAACTGTCAAGATCAATCGCATCGGCTAACATTAACCACTTAAGAAAATGAAAGGAGCCAATGAACTATAAGTGTAATCGTATCGGCTAACCTTAACCACTTCATAAAATGGAAGGAGCCAATGAACTATTTGAGTAATCGCATCGCCAGAAGAGGCACCTATACCTTTTCGACAAGGTTGTTAAATGTGTGAGAACACATTTTGTTTCATCAGAGATGGCACATCCACCCCCTCTGACTAGGCACATGTCCTTGGGCAGAGGTGATCCCTCGGAGGGCTCGTACCTCGACAAGGTTGTCAATGTGTGAGAACACGTTCTGTTTCATCAGAGATGACACCTGCACCACCTCTGACTAGGCATGTTTCCTTGGTGGAGATGATCTTGTGTAAGAGCAAAGTGGAAACGAAAATTAATTTATTCATTAGACAGCAATATTTACAGATATACATTCTCTACTAGTAGTACTTCTTTAGTGCTCGATGTTCTAGGGTGAGGCACCATTCTCCCTTCCAGATTCTCAATTCTCTAAGTGCTAGGTCTTACTTCTTCAGCAATTTGATATGGACCTTCCCGATTCGGCCTTAGCGTTCCTGAGCTCGAATCTTTAGATGATGGGAAAACCTTTCGGAGTACCATGTCGCCAATGCGAAAGACCCTATTCTTTACCTTGGCATTGTAATAGCGTATCATCTTGTGTTGGTAGAAAGCAAGCCTCACTTGGGAGTCATCTCTCTTCTCTTAGAGGAATTCAAGCTCAAGTTACCTCAGATCATCTTTTTTTTTTTTACCTTATTGAAGTGGATGCGGCGAAGGGAGAAAACCTTGACCTCTACGGGACTCATTGCCTCGGCCCCAAAAGTCATGGAGAATGGAGTTTCACAGTTTCCATTTTGTGAGTTGTTTTTACGGTCCAGAGGACTTGGGAAAGCTTGTCAACCCATACTCCTTTAGAAGTATCTAACTTTTGCTTCAGGGTGAGGTTAATGGTCTTGTTGACCGCTTCGACCTGACCATTGGCTCTCCAAAATAATGCTAGCTCCGGATCCAGTTTCTTCGGAGAAGCCATCCATGAAAAGACTCCAGGTCGGAGGCTCTACTGGCTTTATGTTCACTTCAACCTCAGGGGCCTTAGCAAATTCGGTAACAAAATCAACTATGAACTGACCCTTAATTGCCGTCCTGGGCGTGTATATTATGTCGAACTCACTAAGTTCCACTGCCCATTTTAGTAGCCTTCCCGAAGTGTCTGGCTTCCAGAGGACTTGTTTCAGTGGGAAATTTGTTAAAACATAAATACCGTGGGCCCAAAAGTATGGCCTCAACTTTCGAGATGCGGTAACCAAAGAAAGAGCTAGTTTCTCCATGTCTGGATAACGCACTTCGGCAGGCAGTAAACCTCTGTTCACATAGTAAATTGGTAACTGGAGCATCTCTTCTTCTCTCACAAGGACCGAGCTGATTGAATTCTCGATTACTGCTAAATAAAGCAACAAAGGTTCTTATTCCTTTCGCTTGCTCAAGAGAGGTGTTCATCTCAAGTAGTTTTTTAACTCTTGAAATGACTCTTCGCACTCTGGGGTCTATTGGAATCTTTTCTCCCCTTTAAGAATCTTGAAGAAGGGCAAATATTTTCTGTGGCCCTTGAGATAAAGCGATTGGTGCGGCTATTCTGCTAGTAAGTCGTTGCACTTCCTTGGGCTTCTGTGGTGATCTCGTTTCAATCAAAGCCTTGATCTTTTTTGGAATGGTCCCGATTCCTCTCTGATTCACAATATAGCCCAGGAATTTATCGGAAGCTATGCGAAAAACACATTTGAGGGTGTTCAGCCTTATCTGATATCTCTACAGTATCTGGAAGGCCTCGGCCAGATACTTCAGATGTTCCTTAGCTTGGAAGCTCTTTACTAGTATATCATTAGCGTATACTTCCATTGTCATGCCGAGCTAATCGGTGAACATCTTATTGACCAATCTTTGATAGGTGGCCCCTGTATTCTTTAGGTTGAAGGGCATCACCTTATAACAATACAACCGTGATGAAGGAGGTGTTGTCCTTGTCGCCTTGGTACATGGGAATATGATTGTAGCCGGAGTAGGCATCCATGAAGCTGAGCAACTGGTGCCCATCAGTTGAATCTACCAACTGGTCTATTCTTGGAAGTGAGAAGCTGTCTTTTGGACATGCCTGATTAAGGTTGGAGAAGTCAATGCAGACCTTCCATTTCCTATTGTGTTTCTTCACAAGAACAAGATTCGAAAACCACTTTGGATATATGGCTTCTCTGATAAAGCCATTGTTGATCAGCTTTTACACTTCTTCTTTTAGGGCCTCATACAATTCGGGATTCAATGCCCTCCTCTTCTACCTATGTGGAGTATTGTAAATGATGGCAACTGACCTTAGGGTCTATTCCAATCATATCCTCATTCTTCCATGCGAAGACATCTGCATTCTTTCGAATGAAGTTTTTCAGCTCTTCCTTTACTCTTTCCTCTAGTTCTTTCCTGACCTTCAATAGAAATGTCTTGAGGGTCCACTGGGAAATTTTCCAGTTCCTCCATTGGGTAGTATGCCATTCTGATTCAATTACTCTAGATTCCAGCTCATCTAGTGTTATTTCAGGTCGGGCGGGCCTATGCCATTTCAACGTCTTGCACTGGAGGTTACCCTTTTTCAAAGGCCTCCGTCATTTCTGCTTCGAGGAGTACTATGTTGACTCTTCACGAATTCAACCTTTCTCAAGAAATTAAGTTAACATTCTCTGGAGCCCATCTGATCCTCTTGACAGTGGCTGTTCTTCGTTCATTTGAGAATTTCATGCACGTGTAATGTATGGAAGTGACTGCCCACAGTTCTTTCAGGGCTGGTCTTTGCAGAACCTACGTGGACTGGCGGTCAACAACTAAGAATTCCATAAAGTGATATACCACTTGGGATGGGGCTCCCATTTCGATAGCCAAAGTGCTTTAACCTCTGGGAATAATGCTATCTCCGGTGAATCCGTACAAGGTTGAAGTCATGGGAGTGATTTCATGATTCGCTACCATCTTGTCATAAGTCGTGCCAAACAAGATGCTGGCTGAACTCCCATTGTCTACCAAACAAGATGTTGGCCGAACTCCCATTGTCTACCAACATGCACTTCAGTCCATTGTGGGCCACTACGGTTCTTACTACCAAAGCGTCGCAACGATGGTAATGTACACCTGTTGCATCTTCCTGAGTAAAGGTAATAAGCTCTACAGTTTTTCCTCTTTGAGATAGCCTACTATGTAACTAGAAATAGGTGGATCCATGGCCTCCCTGGTGTATTTTCTTTGAGTATTTCTGGATTCACCTTTTACATAAGGTCCTCCAATGATCATGTCGAGGCCTATCTCTGTCATCATTTGTGTCATTTCGGGGTGAGTACCTTATTGCCTCTCCCCTTTTCGGGGAGCTTCACCTCGGTGCATCATTCTGGTAGCGGTTCTCCCTTGTGTTACATGGGTTGCTCCTTGGCCTGTTTTCTTATTGACATTTACTTGTGTTGTGGCCATTGAAGCGATCAAAAGTGCAGTAGGGTTGCACATCCTCCTGAAGCCTATTTCTTGTTTTCCCATCTCTTCCTCCATTTCTAGAGGTTGAGGGTCACCCAGTGTCCCTGATCGGGTTACTGGTGCTGGGTTCGACATTTTCATAAGCCAACGTCGACACGACATTTAATGTATCGGTGGCCAACGTCTGTCCCAAAGTAGGAGCCACAGCGTGTCCGACCTCAGTCCATTACTGGCTCACTATCTGGGATATAGGCCCTCTGCTGATCTACCTCTGGGGTAGGGAAAGTCCTTGTGCCACGTGTTTCGATGCTCAATCATTTTCTCATTGACGATCTCAACTTTCATCATTTGCACTAGCTCGTCATAGATTAATGGATTTTTGCTTCAAACATCTCTCAAAAATAGAGTGTTCATATTTAGTCCTCCCTTCAGAGCTGAGATGGCCTCCTTACCTATCACTTGTTCACAGTAGGTAATTTCGTCAGTGAAATGGGCGAGGTAATTTTTCAAGGTCTTCGTTGCTGCTTGTCTCATGTCTTGTAAGCGCTGGATTGGCATTTTTCCCTTTTTCCTTGATAGATACTGGTTTAAAAATACCTTTTTCAGGTCTAGCTAGCTCTTTATGCTAAGTGGTGCCAACCTATTGTACCACATTTCGATCACTCCACTAAGTGTCTAGTGCAACGTCTTGCATTTCAGGGCAGGAGAGACACCTCTAAGGCTCTTCCGTATCTTATACTTGTTGAGGTATTTCTCTGGATCACCTTTCCTTCATACTTCGAAATCTTACGAGGGACGAAGTTATGTGGCATGGGAAAGCTGCGAAGTTCCCTGGAGAGTGCGATGTTGTCATCATCATCATCTAGCTCGTAAGATCGATAAGGCCCATAAGAGTCGTTCCCATCTATCATTGGACCAGGTGGATGCTGGGCAGTTCTGTCCCGATTTTCCCAATCTACCAGGTTTCGCCTCTCTCGTCTATTTATAGGTAAAGGGGCCTGAACCTCTTGGCTCTGTGCGCACTTTTACTGACGAACTGTTTGATGAAGGGACTGATCCCTATATCTAGGCATCCGTCCAATTCGATAAAAAATGCTTGTGGATTTTTGGGGTCGTCCTTCATAATCTGGATGGAGGTTATCCTCTACGATAAGGTTTCCATTAGACGGGGTTGCTGTGTAATTGGAAGTATCTATTCCCACTTCTCTTTCAACGGGACTTCTACTTGGGGGCTCTAATGAGTTCTCCTACTAGATTTCGCTGCGGTTCGTCTATGGGCAAATTGCTGAGGGTTCGGTAGGGGCTTGGAAACCACCCTGGCCTTGCACTTGCATGAGGATTTTTTGCATGGCTGCGTTTTGGGTTGCTATGGTCCTCATGTTAGCGGCCATGCGGGCTACCTCGACAGTGAGCTGTATGGCAATTCGACCACCCTTGCGATACCGGTGGTAAGGCCGTTGGTGAGTGACATTAATCCGGGTGATCTCTTATTTAGAGACATCCTTGTTCCTCTTGGATTCACCTCTTCATCTTTGGAACTCATAATCTGAAGTGGCAGGTTTCTTTCCAAGAGTAGAGTTTAGTGTACATGTTTTTTTTTTTTCAATAATCAATCCCTTTTTCAAAGGAGAATATCAACCAAATACTTAAAAAAGCTTTTTTGTGGGAAGACTCATGGTTACAGTACGGTTCCCATAGACAACGCCAATTTGTTGACTCCGAAAAAGGGCTCTGGCACGTGGCCAACAGAGTCTTCTCGTTAGTTCCTTTCATACACAAGGTAGCAAGTCGTTAGTCACTCGTGGCCTTTTTCGGTGGGGTTGAAAGCAGCAGCGAGCACTCCGACGGTTAAGTCAGTCTACATATCAACCAAAATGAAGTCATGGGCAGTTAAGCAATCACCGCGGTGTGGTTGAGAAAGGGAATAAATGATAAATGTGTATTTCTAAGGGTGAGGGAAAATTATAATTCCTAAAGTTGCCAATTTTGTGGAATGGAATCCAATCCTTCTTCCTGCGTAGAGTGAGGATATTTATACTAAGGATGGGAAGAGGAAAACCGTTGGATGAGAAGACACGTGTTGTCAGATTCTCAAGGGGGTCGTCCCATCCTACACGTCAACTTGTCAATCCTTAGGTTGGCTGACATTAAATGTTCTGACAAAGGTAGCTGAGTTGACCATTTGTGCCCTGCCATATGTCCCATTAATCAGTTCGAAATTTGACTGAAAATATCTTTATACAAAAGATCTTGGCAGAAGCGGGGCGTGGCAGGTTCGTGATGTAGACGATGTGGAGTGCGGGCCTTTCCATCCGCTGCAAGTTGCGAATGAGCTTGTCTATTCTATCAGCGTGTGCATCGATTCGATATAAGGTGATCAGCTCGCTAGACACTTCGTCCCATGCGAATACCCCGTCTGCCACGTGGTATTGATGGGAATCAATTCTCCTGGCATGTGGCGGGTCTCTATAGACCCGTAACACTTGTTATACATGTATCTTTTTCTTTTGTAGAAGTTGTTTGTATATTTATTGATAATATGTAAGTCAAAAATGAAAGATTATATTGGAATATCAAATCATTGTAGATTATAAATATAAATGTATCAGTGTTGTAAAATATTAGATAATTGTTATGATTATTTAGTCTTATAGGGGTAGCTAGAAAATAGTCCTATTTACCCTTGAATTTTGTATTTTGATCCATTTGTAACTCTAATTTAAACCCTACAAATATGGTTAAGACTTAGAATGAAATACACACAAGAGCAATGATTCAATTTATTCGTTCCCCTTTTGTCTCTAATTTATAACATGCAAGCCGCGTGATAATTTTAATCCAATAATTGATTTTTTTTCCTAGAAAAGTATTCTCATGGCTGAAATTTTTTAACTCAATTTCAAAGCACGAATTAAATCGACTAGGTACCATTGGTGCTTGGCAAGTCTATTACTTATGTGTCCTTTCCTTTGCATATGTATATGCATATTCAACCAATATATAAAGATAGTTTTTCATTAAATTAAAGGATAATTGTAGTTTGGGTCCCAAACTTTTCTTTTTTTTTTTTCTCAAATTTTACCCAAATATTTCATTTATGCTATCCACAATCCCAAATCTTTTATTTCATTGCAACGGAAGAATGGGTGGATGATTTCCATCTATTTGACCAGAAAAGTTAACTTCGATCATGCTTTGACCAATTTTAAAAGAAAAATAGTAACTTTACATTATCCCATATAAATTAATTAGATTAAAAAAAAAAGAGAGAGAGAGAAGGAAATCTACCCCCTCTATCCTAGCCCAACCACCCCCCAATTTTCATCTTCTTCATAACCCACCCAGTCTAACTCCTTTCTGATTTTAATTCAGTTGTTCTCTTTAGAAAGACTTCATTGAAGAGTATTGAACATTAAAAAAATGCAAACTCCATATGTAGGGGAGACCCACAAAAGAGTGTCAAGCATTAAATTAGGGAGATTAAAAGAATGATGTTATTCATAGTGATAACTATCGTCAGTCGTCTTACGTTGCATATATGTAACAATATGTTATTTGATATATTAATGTAGTAGTTTTTATTTTCTCATGTGTCAAATAACAATTTGTCATATGTATACTACGTATAGCGATTACTGATAGTCCTCGTTCTGAATAGCATTATAAAAATAGCAAAGGAAAAAGGCATAAATTTCTTAATATCCTTGAATGGATGGCAAACGACCCAAGGCTTTGTGTATTGTGATCTCTTAGAATCCCCATGAGGGAGCCTGTTTTCTTGAATGTATACGGGACACAAAGGACCCTGCATTAACATTGGCTATGAAAACGTTGGCTAAGGTCTTCGACCGCGTTAAAAGTCTCTCTTCCACTGCGACTCTCTTCACACAATCCCTACTTCCTATATGTTGAGAACTTTTTGTACATCGATTTGTTGTTGAAGTATTTGGGATTTGGATTTTTGCTGTTATATGAGTTTTATTGTAAGGGAAAGGAGCAGTTTTGGTGCTTTTGTTTCAAGATCCGAGTGAGAATTGATGAAAATTTTGGAATTGTGGTTTTAATTTTGGAGATGCATAGAATTGAATTGCGCATTGTTGTTATTCGAGGAGTTTAAGGTGGCAGTGGCGGATTTCTTGGTGGTTCAGTTTTGGTTGTGGAGGTGGAAGTGGAAGTGGGGAAGAAGAAGAAGAAGAAGAAGAAGAAGAAGAAGAAGAAGAAGATGATGATGATTTAAAAAAAATAAAAATTTAATTAATTAAATTGTTTATATGGGATAATATAAAGTTATCATTTTACATTTTCAAAATTAGTTAAAGTGTGGTCAATCAACTCTTCCAGTCAACAATAGTCAAATGGATGAAAATTATCCGTCATTTTTGCTGCAACAAAATAAAAGGTTTAGAACCATAGGTGATGCAAATGAAATGCTTGGATAAAATCTGCAAAAAAATAAAAGATTAGGAACCGCATCTACAATTATCCATTTAATTAAAACGATAACATATACCCATATTCAAATCCAATCTCTACATATGAAATTTGTTCATCCAACAAACCTACAAGTCTACAACACCTTTTGAATTATAAATTATTCAATGCAATTATGCAAATATTATGACATTAACTCACTAAAATTCGTGCATGACTATATTGAATTTTTTACGAATGGTACTTGATTCAACTTATTTCATACAAACTATACATTTAATATTTAACTTGTTTTACCTAATAATTATTTTTTAGCTCGAAGATGAATTATTAATTACTTATTCTTAATTGTACTTTTTCCTGAAAAACATAAATCTACAAATATATTAATATTCTTATAGAATATTATCTACGCTTGAAGAATATGCCAAGGCTCCTAAAGAAGAATATCATTAATTAATATATAGTAGAATATTACTAGCTCTTGAAGAGAATGACATGTCAAAATTTTATTTCAAGAAGAATATTGAGTCATTGATGCAGGGGAAGCTTATAGGA
>CAIGRO010076621.1:0-10994 GCA_903798355.1 Fraxinus baroniana | reverse complement strand
TTTTAAGGCTCCTCTTCAAATCCCAAAATTCAATCAATGTGGAATTAATTTCACATACACAAGTTAAGATCTGTTTGCCAATAATATATTTTCCAACAAGTTTCACATCCAAAAACTCATTAGTTGACTAAAAGTAAGTGATTGACCATTTTTTAGAAGGGCAAAATGGCAACTTTACATTTTTTCACCTAAAAAACTAAAATAGTTAAATAAAAAGACCAAAAAAATGAAAGGAAATAAAAAAGAAAAATATATCCTTTCATCATCTTCCATATAAAATTTCTCCCACCCTCACCCCTTGCCATTGGTCTTCACCAAACCTTCATCAAAACACCATGCACCGTCATCTCCCCTCCGCGCCACAGACATAACTAAAGCGCATTGTCAAATTAGCTCAAATATTGTTTAGATTTCTATTTCTTTTAGTAATTCAATAAAACAAGTTCAAATTGAAGATGAAAGTGATTTTTTCCGATCTAATAGATCCAATTGTGAAATTTGTAGGATATCATCACCTCTCTGAGCAAACTAATCTCTGAATACACAATGCACAGCCACCCCTCGATCTATCCATCCTACCCACAACACTGTCCAAGCCTCCAAGGTTTCTAGTTTCAGTTTCAGTTTCAATTGATGGAGGAGCTATTGACATGGCTACAAATTCAATTTCAGATTTTAGAATTCAAAATTCAAAACATATATCTCTCTGTACATATAACACTCGTATACATATAGAGAAGCCATGAAATCACAGGGTGGAGTTGCAAGAAATCAATTGGTTCCTTGAGTGAGAAGGTTTTTGGGATGTGAAAATTTTCCCAATCAATGGGTTGTTCCATTAGAGAGAAGGTTTTTGGGATGTGAAACTTTTCCCAATCTCTTTACTATGCATGGCAGAGGTAGAGTGAGAATGAGGGTGGGGGAAAATTTCTACGGGAGAACTTGAAAAAGTATATCTTTTTTATTATTACCTTTTTTTAAAAATATTTTAATAGTTTTAGGTGGGAAAATGTAGAGTTACCAATTTCTTCTTTATAAAATAGTCAAACGCTGAACTTTTAGTTGACTGACGGATTTTTGGACAGAAATTCTCCAGAAGTCCTACCGTACATAGATTTGAAACGTATCTACTACGATTTAAAGGTTCGGAACCTATATGTACTGTTTTGAAAGGTTTTGGACCTCACCTAACAATTTCCCTTGCAAATATGATATAACCGTAGCATTATTTGTTGCCAACATTGAACTCACTTGTGCTTATTAGACTAGTTTAAACATGCAACTTAACTTCAATTAGAAGTTCATTTCTTTTTGGATCCACATTATGCAAAGCCATGGCTGATTTGTCTGTTTCCTCTGACTGTAACTTGTATCATATTACTTTTTTTTCCAACATTTAGCTCCTGTTTGGTGTAGCTAAAAATTAGATTTTTAGACGTGTGGTTAAAAAGTTGTGGATCTCATAAAATATGTGGTTAAAATTAATTGTTGACTTTGACTTAGATTTTAATCCACACCAAACCGGGGTTGTCTTCTTCTAATTTTGTCTCTTAGTTCAATACGATCATGATTAGTAATGGTCAAAAACTGGATATTTATTAGTAATGCACAGTATACGAGCATAACTATGTCGTTCCATTCCTATTTTCACTACTTAGTATTTTCTCAGTACTCATGCCCATTATAAATTTAATGTTACATGTGGAAGTTTTGGTGACACTAATGACAATAATGCAGGGCTTGTCGAAGAAAAGGCGATGCCGAAGTGTTTCCTTAGGACTCCAGAGAAGCTCATAAGCTACGAATATTAGCTTATGGACAAACAATAAGCTGATGTACATTTGCTTTATTGCTAAAACATTTGCATATTTTCTTAAAATAGAACGTGGAGGTACTTTTCTGTTAATGAAGCGTCTTAGGTTGATTCCCGGTAGGATGGTAATGAAAAGTTATAGAGATTAGGCCAATTCTTTCTTGTCTGTATAGCCACAAACGCTGTGTAGTTTCTCTGTATGTACCACTTGATAAGTAAGTTCCTTTTGATAAATATATCTCCTCCACAATGCTTACTTTTTCTATTTGTTATATTTTTGTTTTAAGATTTATATTTTGTGTGTGTGTGTATATATATATATATATCAACTCCATCTCTTGATCATGACATGACATGGAGATATGAGAAATATATTTTCTCATGTATAGCGTAGGAATGCGCTCTTCATTCATCTCATGGTTTGGCTCTAGTCTGAACTCTGAATTGCGATCACCTGGTGATTTTGTTGAAGCTGGATTGGGTTTTGACTTTTATAAGTCATATTCTACTTCCTGTTTCTTGAGCTGGAAAAGATTTTTGGAGGGAACTTTGTTTTCTCGTGTTTTAGCCTATTGTATCAACAGCTATTTAGTGGATATAGCATGGAATTGTGGTGCTTTCAATTATTGGCTAATCGGACTTTTGCATATAAAAAGAGGCTGATTTCTTTAAACGTTTGTTGTTCTTGCATTGCATAGCACTAACACAGATTGACAGAAGATGTAGGCGTCGAATAATTTCATGGAATTACAAGCCTATATCAATGTTTCTTAACATAACCCCTACCTACTAGGTCCCGAGACTCCCCACTCCTTGTACATCTCCAAGCAACAAGATTAGCATCGACTAAAATGCAAAAAATCTGATGTTTTGTCTTCGTCACTATCAGTAGCTCGGTCGACATTGAAAGAACATTTTAAGTCAAATAAAAATGTGAAATTTAGTAAGGTGAAGACAACGTTTATTCATTAGTGGGGACCATCATCGGGCTAGTTGACAGTCAATCCTACAAGCATTGTAAATAATGACTCTTTTAGCAAGTGTTTTACTATGTTTCGATTGATTTTATTCGATGAAATGTAATATATGATTTAGTTATCGCAAGCGTCAAGCAACAACAATACTTGTAATATAGTGTGGGATTGCCTTTCTGTTGTGCAAACAAACGTGTCCCACTAGCTATTAGTGTAGATATAGGCTTTTATAACTGACGTGGTTTTCTTTAAAAGGTCTAATGTGTTTTTTAGGTGTATTTAATGGTATCTATGAATTTTTGTTGGGCATTAATATTTACTAGAGGTGGTTCCAATACAATAAAAATAGCATTTATTTGGACCTATATGACGAATTCTACCAAAATTTCAAATCCTAACCTGGTTGACTCAACTAGGATCAAGTTTATTCAACTCAGTCTCGGTTGTGTCAAGCTCGTTTCTTTAAAGATGGTTCCTTCGTGTCACAAAGCCGACCTTCACCGTGCTAAGTCTTGAGACCTACGCAAGGAATATGACTAACCTGTGACGATAAGCTTTTGAGCCTGTGTAATATAATTTATGACATCTTTCGGAACCACATTTTAGTTGAAGAGCAAAAATCATGAAGGTGAATAATTTTCCTCGACCAGAAAGGACATGTTTAGGTTTGGTAAGAATAGTCACATAGATCCCAACTATTTTGTGAAAACTGCACAATAAAAGCAACCAATGATCATTCTTCCATGTTTACGAGCATCCATAACTAGGGTGGGGCATGATCCAGTTCAATTATAAAGAGAACCGAATCAAACCTGAATTTTCAGGTATTTAGTAAATGGAATCGTTCGGGTTCGGTTCTATTCGGTTCAATTTGGTTCCCGAGTTCCGTACAATAATTAAATTTTTTTTTTTATATTACAACAACGCTACATTATTCGACTATGACATGTTCAATCTTAACTTTTACAAAATAACGTAGTCCAATCTCGTGATAGCCTTTGCACCTCTATTTGTTGAGTTCTTCATAAATTTGTCTGTTAAAATCACATGAAGAAGAAGATGATGAGTTCACAATAATAAAACGACAGAAACAACAATACAGAACAATTAAAAATTTGGGTAAAACTTATGTCAATTTGATTAAGTTAGAGTTGGCTGGAAATAAGAAATAATAAAATCATATTTTGGGTTTGGACTAAATTAATTAATTATCAAATTTATTTTTAAAAAATAAAATAATTGGACTTATTGAAGATAAAAAAAAATACAAAAATAAGGGAGATTCGATTTTTATTCATTTCTTCGTCTAGAACCAAAAAAAGAACCAAACCTGTCGGTTCTCGATTCAAATACCCGTTCGGGTATTTAACTTAAGAAAAATCCCTCGGTTTGATTAGGTCCAGTTCGAGTCTGATTCGATCCGATTTGATTCGGGAGTTTTGTTCAGTCCTATCCTGATGCCCTTCTAGCTAATGTTTAGAGCACTGGGCACCCATAAGTAAAAACAATCTCCGTTCTCATAACAAGAGATGTTTTTCAAGAAAAATGCTTACCAGACTATTTCAAATGCCATCTACAATCAAAATGTACTGCATTCACTTTTTCAATCATAATTTGAGTTACGAATAGTAACCATAGATGTCCTACAATACATAGAGAGATTGAAAAAATATATTCTTTTCATCTGCATATAGTCTTGCCACCAACCTCAAGCATCTAGATCAACTTGCAGCCAACGTACAAAATATCGAAGTGGAAAGTATCTCAACCTTGAAAGAATATTAAGATAATTTATCACTGGGAAGTTAAGGACTGCAACTTCTTTTCATAAAGTTTGGCCCTCCGAAGGGCATCCAAGGCCTCGGCTTGCTTTCCAGAACGTTTTAAGCTCACTGCCTTCACCTTCTCTGCCTTAATCCTTTCAACTAACTGCTCTCTCTCTTCGTTGGCATTGTCAATTTTGACTGTCACAGATTTATTTGACTCGGGCCTTTCAACGCTTTGGGACTTAGTTCTGGTGTGTTCTATTCCAATTGAATTCAAAGCAGACAGAAGTTGTGGATCGAGAAAATCCTCAACACTAGCATCATCTACCGATTCAGCATTTTCAGAATTCCCTGTGTTATTATGTGCATCCAACTCCTGCAATTGGGATTCAAGAGCTTTTGCCAATTCAAATTCAGCATCAGCTTCTTCTGTTCTACCTTCCCTTCGTAGCTTAAGTGCTTGACGTTTGTAACTAAGCGACTCCTGCTGCAGTTTAAACCGATCACGGCCGGACAATGGCTTGGAGACTGACTTTGGACTAGCCTCTTTCTTTTCTACAGAAGAGACATCAGAGGTTGATGCATCACTAGAGCTGGTGTTAGGATGAGATCTATCCTCCTCCATGCGCTTCTCTAAGAGCTTTGCCTGTCGAAGCTCCTCCTTCGCTTCCACTAATTTCCCCTCTCTCTTCAAGGTTACAGCCTTCCGCTTATGTGCCATGATATTTTGTTCAAAGGAACTTGACTCACGTTGAGACATAGTTGCCTGAGTAGAGGTTGGCTCACGAATATGTGGCTGCACGGATTCACGAACTACTTCTAGTTTCTCCACGGTGATCTTATTTTTGCTTCCTACATCTTCAGTGAGGCTATTGGGGCCGTCCATCTGAAGAAGAGAAAGGGCATTTTGTGAAGCATCCATGGATGCATTTCCTTCACTATTTTCGGCCAAAACTTCTTTTTGTATTGGTACTTCAAACTCTTGCAACTGCACCTCCAATACTCTGGCCATTTTTAGCACTTCATCTGCCTCCTCAACCTCTCCTTGGCGTCTCATGGCATGAGATTTTCTTTTTAACCCTAAAAGTTCTCTCTGAATATCACTCTTACTTTTTCTAGATGTCCCAGTCTCAAAGTTGGCAGTGGCCTGCGTGACAGAGGAGTGACCAGTGTATTTAGAAGCACTTTTATTTTCTTTGGAAGATGTGGATGGAACGTTTTCATTATTTTCCTCCTCCCATCCCAAGTTCTTCAAAAGTGAAAGATAAGTAGGATCATTCATGTCATGATCTGTGACATCTGTCACTTCCGCTTCATTTCCGAGATCAATTGTTGTGGTATTGGAAGTTTGCTTATTGCTAGAGCTTGGGTGCTCGACGGTGGGAGCTTTATTTAGCTCTTCAAGTTGTTCCTCAAGGACCTTTGCATTCTTCAATTCTTCTTCTGCCTCATCTAATTTCCCTTCCCTTTTCAAAGAAAGAACCTTCTTTTTCAGGGTGATAAGCTCTTTCTGGATCATCAATTTACTCTTTGGTGCTGATTTTTGGCCTTTATCTTTCCTGTCATTTACATTTTCAACACCCACCTTGATAGGAATGAAAGGTTCTTCTGCAGATTGGGAGATTGAAACTTTCTGAAGTTCTGCAAAATCCTGAGCCATTGAATCAGTTCCATGAGAATCAGAACTCTGAATTTCCATTTCAAGTACTTTTGCCTTCTTTAACAGTGCCAATGCCTCCCTAGTATTTCCCACCTTTTTCTGATTCAGAGCTTCTCTTTTCAGGGATTGGACCTCTGTTAATAATGATTCCCTGTTAATAGGAACAACCTCAATACCAATGTCTTCTGAATAAATAGGGTCCTCAGTCCAGCCTAACGATTCCAAGGCAGAAGCAATCTCTGGATCACCCATGTCGTCATCTGTCACCTCAAATGTGCCATCTACACCAACATCATCAGAAATGCCAACTAAGTTATCAAAGTCAAAATTAATATCGTGTTTATATTGTGCCGACAAATCATCATCATTCATACTCTGTATCAAAGCCGAAAGTTCATCATCAGAATCCTCGGCCTCTCCCAAAAGTTCCTCTTCCTCAATTTTTCTTTCAAGAATTTTTGCTCTCTTTAATTCTTCCTTGGCCTCAGCAACTTTCCCTCCACGCTTCAGCTCGAGAGCCTTCTTCTTATGAGCAATGACCTGGGACTTATCAGTGCCAGCAATTCCCTTCTCTGTATTAGGTTTTTGAGAGATTTCTCCGAGAAGTGAGGAAAACTCACCCTCCAAACTCACTGCTGGCTTTTTTTCACTATCAAGAAGGTCGACATCTGACCATCCCAGTTCTTTGAGTTCAGAAGCAAGATCATCCTTTTTCTCGCTCTTCTGAATGGGGAGCTTATTATTCTCACAAGATGATGTAGAATCATCTTTAATTTGCTGAATGTCATTCGTAGAACTGGAAGAGGAAACCATTTTACGTCTTTTTCTCAGATAAACCTCCAAAGCTCCAGCCTGTCTTTCAAGCTCCTTTCCCCGTTTAAAAGCTCTTAAGGCTTCTTCAGATTTTCCTTCAGCTTTCAAAGTTCTGTATCTCTTTTTTTCAACCAAGGCTTGTTGACGCAAGTCTTCAGGAGTAGCAGATCCCACATCTGCTAAAGCTTGAGCAGGCTGATCAAAAGAAATACTTCTACCTATATCTCCTCCGTTTGCAGTGGATGTTTCCTTAACATTCGAACATGACGCGCTGCCTGTCAGTTGTGGACCAGAAAGCATATCTTCATTACCCAGAATCTGATTCAAAATTTCATCCTCTTTCTTTGATGCAAGTTTGGAACCACCTGCAAGGAGCTTAAGCAATAAGGTCGGGACTATATTATGTGAAACAATATAGCTATCCCGTGTATTGAATCACAGAGCATTTTGAAATGTGCCACATCTCGATTTTCAAGGCATTCCTCTTTGCATTAGACCTCTTCTCTTGAAATGAAAAATAAATACCGAAACAGCAGATTGTAGTCTAAAACTTGACCCTTCCACTTTCACACTTTGATAAGACACTCATCTTTCTTTCAGGCAATCAATGCCTAATTAACGAAAATTTAGATATAATATGTCAACACACCATAAAAATCCTTCAAAAACCAAAGAGATCTTTTATTTTATTTTATCTTCATCAGGTAAAAATCAAACATCTAAAGAGATCAAGAGGAGACAATGAAACTTGAGGATTTAGACATTGTAGAAATGTATAACATAAGGTAATTTTTTATTCTATTTTTATCACTGAAATACAAAGAGCAGCAAAAAATTTTCAACAAGCCGAATCATTTGTTGCTTTCAAATAAAATAATACGCCTAATGTTTGGGTCATCCTTTTCCATCATAACCTATTCATGAAGAACTGATCGAGAAATTCATTCTGAAAGATGATCAATTTTCGAGCCATGGGTATAAGAAAGAAAGGGGTATAACTTTCAGGTAAATGTAAAATTAATGCAATTTCTTCTAAAGTATTGGCAATTTTGTTCCTTATGTGAGGGTATGATTGCCACCAGGACTTCAAATTTAAATCACTGAGAGCTTACCATTTCATCCAAACCCTGGCAAAACTAAACTATTATTATTTAGTAATTTGTTTGGTCTCATGACAAACTTAAAAACTAAAATCTTAGTGTGAAAATATATTCTGATCTGTAATGTTATTCCAACCACAATTTACCTAATTTTTTTCAACTTAGCCCCCATTAAATTTATAATACATTTTTCTCTCTTCTTTTTAACCACACATTCTCTTATAAAATAATATTACACATAAATCAAAAACTTTTCCTTCTTTTTCAACCACACATTCTCCAAATAAACACTATTTCAAAAATTATAACATCAAATAATGGGGGCCAAATCAAATGACAAATAGAAGAAAAGTTAGCTAACCTTATTTTTCAATGTCTCCTCTGCCCTTTTCTTAAACTAGAAAGTAACAGTGTGACACTTATCATCAACTTTACATACCTAAAAATGCATGAGTGGTTTATTTTTTGTATAAATTGTAGGAATCCCTTTCTAATTCACATATGGTGCAATGCATGCATCCCCATATTAGAGGCTAATTTACAAAGAGCTCCTTAAGAAGGAACAAAGGAGACAGAAAAAGAAGAGGAATTTATGTTTCACACAACTTCAAAGCAAGATTTTAGCTTTTCATTTACAATAAGAAACATCATGTAAAAGAACTTGAGTGGCTGTGCAAGGAACCATTATTTAAACCTCAGACAGCAATAAATCTAAAAAAGCGTACCTTTTCCAGCTTTAGTTTTATGCCCATGCCGCATTTCAAATCGTGCTGCCTCTTCTAACTTTTTGCAGGGTTCACAAATACGCACTGGTGAGTCACCTTGTCCACGCAACACCATCCTTAGCTGGGTACAGCTATTGCAGAATAAGCCTCCACACCTGCGACAGTGGTGCTGGAGATCCATCGAGAACATCAAGACATCAAAAGGGCTATTAATAATTAGATAAATAAAGAAAATGATGTCACGAGTAAAAAGGTGTCAGAAACCTCCATGAGTAGAGAAATAAAGGATCTATGAACATATATCCTAGAGTTCTCTTCAAAAATTTTGAGCCCAACTGTTCTGGAAAATTAGCAAATTGATCTGCATGTTGTGTGTATACAACCAACAAATGGTTCAGTAAAAGTTAACCACCAGCTAACTGAGCAATACTTTATTGTATTTCAGAGTGTGATATCTTAACGTATCTGACCCATAAGTAGCTCTTAGCAGAAGAATGTTTGTGGATACATGGCTAGATTACAATCTTATTTCTTCACATCTCACTCCTTTAATTAGTCTCTTAATCACCTCATAGTGGCAATTTAACATGTGAAATATTAAAGTACAAATTGAATCGTATTTTAGGGAAAAAATTGAGCACGTGTCTCTAGTAAGACTATATACCTTTTTTGTCCTAAACATTTCTAACTGGTTTTTTCATCTTCCAGCCTAAATTCAGTTTTATGAGTCTACAAGAATTTCCATTCTCATGTTTAGAAGGAAAAGACATCTCATTTACACCATCACTGATCTTCAAGCAGCCTCTCCTGTTTCTTATATAAATATTAACCCATTGCGATTTCTGTTTCGACAGCCGGAAGTTGCCGGTTTTTCATCACTCTTACTTGCCTTCACCTTAGGGTGCTGGGCTTCTAAAAAGGGGGGAGTGAGGGGACAAAGTCCAGAAAGCCGTTACTTCATTGATAGGACATTTTGATCACTTTTCCACTCACCCTCCAACTTATCTGATCACACTGTTTACAGGAACAGCATATGAAATATACCTTTTTTGGTTATCTCATATCTTGATAAAAGAAAATAAAAATGCCTATCTATCTCTAAATGATGCTCTAGGCAATGAATAGCCAATCACTACTCTATAAATTGGATAGTTTCAAATAATGGTCAATAAATTAGATGCTTCTCCTTAACTTCATACCACTGCTTCTGCCAATTTGCTATTTTCTTAATCCTCAATGAAGATAAAGTACAGGATGAGAAATTAATAATTGGACCATTACTTCTTTTCTTTATTATCAGTGACTATCTTCAAAGCAAGCAAATTAAACATATCTAATCAGGAAATTATAAGATAAAATCCCTCACTATATCACTTGGAGGTACTGAATCCAAACAACAAAATATGAATTAATTAATGATGAGAATTTAAAAAATGCCTAAAAGTATTCAAAATATTGGTAAAATAAAATAGTAATGATTGAAATAACCCCTAAATGCCAAGGATCACATTTCTTCAATTGTAAAAGACGCTAACAGTTGGTGAATTAACTAGTAAAGCTTATCCTGGAAAATCAAGATCGTAAATTAAATAAAAGAACCGATTTTTTGATTTGGGTGTTAAAGAAAAGTGCAAAGTCATCACTGCATAATCATATTTTCTCGCACCAAGATCACACTATCAATTATATATCTCATTAAAATGCAACTTGAAGAATCAAGAAAACTAGAAAGAAATCAAGAATAAAAGAAACCAAAACCTTGCGATTGATGAAAGTGAATTGCGCGGAACATCCTTGGCAATGTGAGGCATCAGCCACCCAATTATTTCCCCGCAGCGATGGTTTTGGGGGCAACCCAATTTTCTCTAGCATGGTCTTTCTACAATTTCGATTAAAATCAGAATAATCAAACAACTCAGAACAACGAGAAGAAATTATAAAAACGAGGAAAGAAGAAATGGATCGCTGATCTATATTATTCAATTTCAGACACCAGAAGGAACGGTGACGCAATGTTCAAGAGAAAATCAAAAGAATCCCAAAGTAGGACATTTTTAAGAGCAGTTACAAAAATACCCTTAAAAATAAAATCATATGAAAGATTTTTAAGAAATAAAAAATATTGTATAAAATAAAAAAGTGA
>CAIGRO010076619.1:0-19609 GCA_903798355.1 Fraxinus baroniana | reverse complement strand
AAATTATTATTCTATGTTATATAAATGAATTGAGTTGCCAACAATTTTTACAGTTACGAATGTGATTGATTTAAAAATTAGGTTATTTCCGCAAAAATCGATTGTCAAAAATTAGGGCAAAAGATGATGACGTGGCAATCCGGGTTAACAGAACTCGGGGCGCTACACAAGTGATTGAAAAGAAACAAACTGCCCTATCTGAACCAGACCTTCATGTCATTTCATGCAATGTACCATAGACAAGTCCAGGGAGTATATCAAACTCGAGATAACCTACCAAGCCTTTGTTTAAACTATTAGAGAAGGGGCAAAATTATTGACTTAAATTATGCTTTCAACACGCCCCTTTGTGTAAACCAGATTCATTTTTGCATCAAAGGGCTAAAACATGCATAATTTTCATAATGAGTGGCTCTGAGGCTGATTACAAAACCTTTGCATGCTCTGCTATTATATTGGATTGCCTCATCTAAAAGCTCAAGCTATTAAAGAGAGGACAAGCATATTCATTCAAATTATGTCTTTACATTTATACTCTTGTGCTGAATTCTTTTTCTACTTGCCAATTATTTTCAGAAATGTGTGCACTGTGTGGAGCAATATATTACCAGGGATCCACAAGATAATAAACAAAGCTCCCACCCAAAAACAACACAGCAATTAAAAAATTATATAGGAATGCTATTGAAATTTAAACAGAGATTTATTCAAGCCAAAAGAAAAGAGGAAATTAAATCCACGTCTTGGTTCCTTGTACCAAAAGCAAAAGCACAATATAACTATTACTAACCATGCTTCCACTGCTAAAAACATGTACCACAGAAATGTCATCAACTGGTCAGTGTCAAACTGAACATGTCAATCAATCTGCTTTGTAATGAAGTCAGTGGCATATCTTTATACTACTTTCTTTTTGTTTATTCAACATGCCAATAAGTGGACAACAATTGTGGATAAATTAAAGAAGGATGACATAGGTGGTTAAGGTGTGTCTTGCTGAGATCTAAAGAAGCAAGAGTTAGTAAGATCAATGGGATCTTAGTAAAATAAGTTTGAAAGAGAGAGATACTGAAGTTAATAGGGCACAATGAGAATGGGAAAGATTTGATTGTATTGGATCTCACACTAGATTTAGCGATGGATCGTAGAGCATGTGTAGCAAAAAATCATAAACACCGGCAGAAAAGATTCATCCAGCCGGACCCAAATTTATTGGAATAATGGCTAGACAGCTAGTTTTCTGATATTGTAATATACTGGAATCCATCAACTAGAAGTGGCAAAATGGTGTGACAAAAAATCCAACTGTGTTCTTTCTAGAAGTAGCTATAAGCAAGCTACCAGTGGCAAAAACTGAGGTCAGAGAAAGTACCTCTATAGGTGTTTCTCTTCTCTCTGCGGCAGCAACAAGGGTTTCAATATTTAGAGCAGAGCCAAATCCTGCCACAGAAACGGACCCTCAAATGTTTCAATTTTCAGAGTAAGTCATCTAAGTCTAAGGGAAATTATACTAGAGAGTACACAATCATATACACAAGTGGAAAAAATAGACACGTGTGCTTGGAAGTGAGAGAAAAATACTTGCTGAGGCAGCTCGGGATGAACGAGCAAAACCAGAAGACTGTGCTGATGAAGCATTCACCAGACTCTGTGACTGCATTGTAGCATTAAAGAGGTCAGTTGAAAAACTGGTATATGTGTGCATTGAAAGACATATCAAATCCATACTAGAAGAGCTAGATAGCTAACTTCTTATATCCATTTATCTTTTATGAGTATATTATAGCATTAGGTCATGATCAAGGTTTCAATAGATCAATTTCGTTGGAAAATCCAGGTTATGAAAATAAATCCAGTTGCTGATTTATCAAATCCATAGAAATGCACTTAGAATAGAATTTTAGCACTAGCCTTCTGAATGATAGACATATCACTTGAAGGAACAGTAGCAGATTGCCCTGCAGTGGTTGAAACTGGCTTCATGTAATTAGGCAATGTTATAGAGACCTTTCTCTCATCTAAAGAGTTTAGCTGTCTTTGTGATAGTAGGATCGGAGAAGAGAATTGCAATCCCTTCTGTGAGCTACCACCAGGTCCAGTGAGTGAAAAAGATGAGCCCAGCATCTGAAAATGAGGAGCATCTAACTTTAAGCCACACAAACATCATATTAGAACTGAAAACCAATAAACTTGACAGTGTGAACTCAGAAGCAAAACATATTTCATTAGAGTCGGGAGAGTCTACCACATAGAGAAGACTTGTAACATATTGTAGACATGCATATGGAGGGAATCAATTTTTTCCCCTAAAATTGGCAAAAACTTGGTGATTCTGTTTAGTTTAACCAACTATACAATTAGGAAAAATATAAAAAGAACCAAATCACAGCTTTCTTCAGGAAACATTGACATGATACATATTACAGTGGTCAAAATATAATCGCAGTATGTGCAAAGGAATTCCATAAAGATGACAAGCAAGAAAGAATCTGGGATACTAATGGAACTATCAGAATTGAATTCCTTAAATCTTTGCCATTAGATCTTCACCATTTAAAATACAAATCCAAATATTAAATCACAATGCAGTTGAGACAAAATCTCAGTTTCTGCTATATATTAACAAGCTATGATATAAACCCCTTCACTATGAGCAGCATCAGCTGGGCTATCACATCTGTAAACTGTCTGCTGCTTCCTGCCTGGTGCCAGAACTATGTTTTATAGCTAGGTTACTAAGATGGAAACTGTGCGAACGAAAAAAGGCAGATGGTCTACTCACTGTTCCTCGTGCATATATATGGTTGTACTAGTGCAAACGTTATAAGTGCCTTTGAAACTTAGATGCTTTTCCTTAGTAGTTCTATGGACTGAAGAGAACAGATATTCAACAAGAAGATGAAACAAATGATCATCGAGTTAACTCCGAGCAGAACCCAATTTAATGAACAAAAACCAGCAAATTTAAAAAATGAATCATAAAATTCTCGAAGGAAAGGTGATAGGGACATTGATCTCACAAGATCAGATGTTTGGCTCAATCAATATCGACAGAATAGTAAAACTAATAAAGGAAAAAGTAGAGGGCAGCAAAAAATTAAAAATAAAAATAACAATTGCAACCATAATATAAAGAAGTCTGAAACATAATAGTCAGTTGTCGGAGAGGAAGTAATGACCATGCAAGAAAATCCAAAAGGCAAATGTTATTCCAGTAAACATAGTTTTGGTCATAATATGGCAGTCCTGAAACATGCAGACTGATTTCGGCAGAGACCCTTAAGAATCAATTATCAGAAAAAACTAATAAAGAACTCTATTATCCCATTTAAAACAAAACTGGAAAATGCTCGACCAGGATATAATCTCAGAGGGGAAATGGAATTGACTGGCATTTAAGGTGCAATACACAGAATCTGAAGTCTTAACAAATGTATCATCTCTCAGTAGTAAATAAGATCTAGACTGGTGAAAGTCAACCTATGATGAAAAAGGAATCATCTTGCAGTAGATTGACTGAGCAAGGCTAAATCAAGATAGCGACACTCATTGTTTGCAGAAAAGTTAAATTAATTCAGTGAGAAAACGACGAAATGATGCAACACTTCACCAGACTTCAATAAACATAAGCATATACCTCCACATTTGTCCCAGAAGTTTGGATTCCATGAAGCTGATCGGCAGTGGCACTGGGCCCAACATCTTGTTCTCCATGTGCTGATGAAATCCTGGCAAGTGTCCGTTCAATGAATGCAACAAGTTCTACGTGAGTACCACGCAGATGAGATATTTGTAAGATATGGTTGCAATATTGTGGCCACTCTACTAGGCGGTCCACAAATTGTTCCAGAGCCGTAGTGCCAAAGACAAACATCTGTTTGTAGTAAAACCATTGGACACAGTTAAAAAGAAACTACATTATGAAAAGTAAAAACATCACAAGGGAAAAAGGACGAACTTTTGAATCTGCAGGTTTTCGCAATCCATCCAGAACAGCTCGCAAAGCAATACCAAGTGTTAGATGAGTTACAAGTTGATGCTTAATGAGCGACCCTAGAAACAAAAGTAATAACCACGACATCAGTAAATTAAGCTTAACATTTTTATTTCAAAATCAAAATCTCCAATTTACAGATCCAACTACCTGAATAGAGATATTTAATAAATAACACATATCAAAGCCCATAGCAAGCTAACAAAGCAAACGGACTCTGAATTTACAGGCAGCAAAGCAACACGTTGAGAAATTAATTTGGTAAAGAATTCCATTATATCGATTCATGAAAATTAAAATTGCATACCAAATAAAGATATTTCAACCACATTGGGTATCTAACAAAATCACTAATCTTCACCTGGACTAAGAACAAACTGATACTCAAATAACATCCTAAGTTGGTACAACAGCCTAGCAGAAAACCACAATCAACAAAGACAGTCACCTTCTCCCTGGACATGTAGACTTAATTTGTCTAAGAAACTTAGCTAATTAAAAACACAAAAATATGGACAGCCATGTGAATAAGTTTATAAGGAAATGAGAATTGAGGAAGCAGTCATGCTGCCTGTACTTATTGAGTCCAGCTAATGTCCTCAAGTCGTGTTAATAAGCAGCTAGAGCAATTACGATCAGGTTTATAGAGTAAATGCCAATTCCAACGTGATAGGTTTTGCTTTTCAGTTTATTCATGCAAATACAAGCCAAGTTTTATTAAACCCAAGAAAATCTTTATAAGAATAGTCTAAATCAGTACTAAAAAACCAAGTTCACTGAATCCAGAATTCTGGGCCTTCAAGTATAAATGACACAGTTGTTCTTGGTGCACTTACCAAGTTAAGAGCCATCTAGCTGTTAATTATGCGCCCACTAAAATTATCAAAAGCCCCATAACAGAAGATAAATCCTTATACAATGAGCAACACATCTTCCCAGAGGCACTAAATGCCTGGTGAAAAATATGATGATTAATTTAAGGGAATACTGGTGAAATGTGCATGTTTCTGCATACTTTTGAGATCATTGCAGCCTAATAGATATATTTGAAAAAAAAAGTTGATTTTATTTAAAAGAAACCTGATAATCTTCAGGAAAGCAGTTATAGGGGGAGTTGATAAAAATCATAAAACTGAAATTTCAAGACTAGACACTGAATCACCAAGTGTTGAATAAAATTGTATCAAATTTGCAACATGAAAACCTAATGTTAGGCAATGAATTCTAATCGATAAATTGTCAAAAATCAATCAAAATATTAATTCATCGCAGGGAACAAAAAATGTCTTCCTAAAAGTGCCGTTGATCAATGTCGAAAATGAACCCTGATCTTTATTTAATTTGGGTTCCAGTTACCCAAGCTTCTTCGACCATTAAAAGAAATAAAATAAATGAACCAAAGCAACTTATCCAAGGCAAAAATAAATAGTTGGAGAACAGAAAACCATGGTTGTGATCCCTAGGAGTTTGTTTTAAGCAAGATAACTGGGGCTGAATCGAACGAGGAAAAATATGGATCTGCACATGATGCTAAACAAGCAAAACTGGAATGAGGATTAGATATTTTGAATTACATTTATATAGTGCAGTTCATTAAATGTTTTGGTGAAGAGTACCAGCAAAAAGAATACTAAAACGTTTGGGAAAAAAAATTACTCTACAATAAATGAAATTGGGTCAAATGTTACATAATGCAAAATAAGAGCTCACCAAAAAGAAATGCAGCAATTTTGAGCTGCCTTTCAGGGTACTTGGAGAAGAATTTGTACTCCTCAAATAGATTAGCGATCATGCACTCAAAAATCGATTGTTGCCTGTCAAATGTGAAAACTACTTTAATCGAGACAGTAAATCACCTGAAACCTGAACAGAATGCAAAAGACAAAAATACATGCTACTCTTAAGTGCATTTCACCATTTTAAGTTTATACTGATATTTAAGGGTTTCTTCAAGTACTAAAAAATCTAATACCGGTCAAATAGATTTGGTTCAGCCTTAAAGTTCTGTCCACGATGACAAGTTTCCATGCTGAGAAGTAGAATGGATAGCATGCGGGACGAATTTAATCAGACATTGAAAGACAGGAATTATTTGGGAAGGAAAACCATGGAATAAAATAAAATTTATAGAGTAGATACTTGATTTAATGCAATAGGCATATTTCTCAATGGACTTATCATACGATACGGGGTCATTGTGCCCCAAACAATATGTTACAGCGAGGAGTAGCTTGCATAAGTTATACACACTAAAGACAAATTGAGGAAGAAAATTACCTCTTTTCTGAAGATTCTTTGAAGCGTGCAAGCATTTGAACCATCGCATCAATTGTCAACTCACCCGAAAACAATTGATGGAAGTATGAGTTTGCTTCTGTCTCAATATCGTCAGCATAAACATCAGAAGTTACTGAGTCAGCAGCCCCGCCATTCTTAAGTTTTGCAGTAGCATGCAGATAACTTGCATGCAATTTTTCCAATTCCTTGGACAAGTAACTAGAGGATATAATGCCAGAATGAGACTGAAGGACCTGCAGACAAAAGATTCAAAAGGTTTAAGCCCAATCATTTAAAGGCAACTATCATCCAATTTAAGAGAATATGCAAGTGTCCGGAAAAACCTTTAAGAGGGAGGAACAAGCTTCCAAATAAACATTCATAAGAGAACCAGGGGAATGAAAACGGTTAATAGAAACTTCCTGAGATCCAACCACAACCTCCTTTAGGAACTTGAGGCACTCCTGAAAGCATTAAGACTAGTTTCTATGAGTTTTGCAATATATTCAACATCTCATCAATTAAGAGCACTGTTAAGTGAACAATTAGTACAAGACAACCACCGTTGGACACATAACAGAGATAAGGCACAATTAACTGAAATTTACATATAATTTAAGGCTGTGATTTTCTTTTTCTTTTTCTTATTCCAGGGGTGAGGAAAATGTGAAGCGAGAAGGGATGAAGACAAGAGTATCGGTTTACCTCATAAAAAGTGTCTCTATATGTACTTATTTGAGTACCCAACCACTTCTCGAGATCGATGAGTTCTTTACTAGAAGCAAGGGCAGCCAGTCGAACACCAAAATAAGAAGGAATCATATCCAATACTGGAGTTAGCATCTGTATCAACAACAGAGACAATATGAATGATTTACCAAAAATGGATGACGCAGACAGAAAATTGAATACTTTTTTTCATTTTTGTGTTGTAGGAAGTAGAGGAAGGAGGGCATATCGTATGCAAGGTCATAGACTCTTAGTCTATATCTTGGAACAATATAAACATATTACAAAATTTCTAATACCGCCTTTCTAGAAACGTGAAAGACAGTGAATATACTGCTGCATGTAAAAGCTTAATACAGCAGCCTAATACATATAAATGTAATGCAGGTTGTACTAAAAAAGAAAAAAAAAAACCTTCCGGGTAGAAACATTGCAATCGGTGGAACAATAACTATTATCAAAAATAACACATTGGTGATCAAATCAAGAACTGTGTTCAATGTGAAATAGCAATTAAAAGTATATCAAAATATCCCAGCCTTGGAAGAACCATGAAAGGACTTCATCCAACTACTAGAGGTTCAGTTAAAAGTGCATAGATTTATGCAGAGATCAATTGTGTGGCACATACCCAGCCTTTGAAACTAATTCCTTAAAAGAACTGCATGAGAATCTGTATTTTATTTGTAACAGAATATTGTATGATATATTTAAGCTTGCCATGAAGTTAAAAACCTTCAATTCCTGGCAGGCATCCAATACTTTAGTTAAATTGTCGGGATCAGAGTTCACAGCATCAGTAAATCCTCGCAACAACATGTGAGGGTTGATACGCCACAGGTGAAGTATTACACTGTTTCCCAAAGCATGACTGAGTACCAAGTGGAAAACAGCAGAAGACACTTCATGCTGGAGGAGATTATATGCAGTCTGCAATTCAAGTAACAAAGGTATTAATTGAGCAACTGCATGGAACAGCAGAATAGTAATCACAATTGGTCTCCAAAATCAGTACATTCACGTGGGCCATCCCAAGAAGTAAGACTTCTGGAAAAGTATCAAGTGGGTCTTTCAGTATAGCTCGCACAGAACTCGCATGACCCCTTTCAGCTAGCTGACACAACACCTCCAGCAAGTCACGACATAACCAGGCATGATTTGTATGTCCAGACTGTAACTTATGACTAATCGCAACATCAGCAATGGCCTGCAAAAGTAATAACCATAACAGTGAACTTTCAGAACGCCTTATCCATGGAACTGCTTTAAATTCTATCACCATGGGTTGATGTGAAGACAGTAACAATAACTAGATTCTAATAAAATCATACCAGTTGCCTTTCAGAATGAGCAAATGTAAATACTTCAGGATGCACTGCAACAGCATATTTCAGAAAAGATAGTTGACCCTCAGCATTCTTCCAAACAGAGCCACAAACAGCATGTAGAGGGAAGGGATCCTGAAAAGCAGGTACCAAGGTCCAGACTTAGTAAGGAACTTTATAACCGCTTTCTTATTAGCATGCCAAACAGGAATGAAAAAAGCAAGTAAACTGTTGAGGCATACCTGACATGCATGTCTATAGAAGGACATAAAAAAAGAAAATGATGCTTCATTTGGAATATAAAAGCCCTCGTGGTCCAGGCTCTCCATGACATTTATCCAGTTGGTCCCAGGTGCCTGTAGTTAAGGTATTGAAACAAAAGAACGAATACAAATTCAGGGCATCTGTTGACAGTCAAATTTGAGTACCTCGAAATGAAGCTGATCAATGCTACAGCGGGGTTGACACAATGATGTGAAATACAATGCAAATTAAGCTAGAAGATATATCTATGGAACTTACAAGTTGCTTGATCGAATCAACCAGGATATCTATGTTCCAAGAGTTCAGCAATGGCAGATCAGAAACATTATTGCTACCAAGAGCAGAGCGGAAAGTCGTGAACGCAGTTTGACTGTCATCAAGGCCCTCATAGGTCTGGGCAATTGTACCAAGCATCCTTGCAATTTTGATTTCAGTGAGTGGCAAGAAAAGAGACAACATTTCTTTGCACTGTGATACATCCACAGCGCAGCCATAACCTAATTCCTTCATCATATCAGCCATGCTGATTTCCTTTTCCATTTCTGCTAGAATAGCATCAAAATCATCTTCACTGCCTTCATTGACCAAATCCAAGTGCCTGAAGTTAACAAAAGAAGCAGAAAAAAAAAGGGTAAATCAAAATCAATTTCGAGAAATTTTAGAATTAGCAGCTGTCATAAAGAACTACCTGAAGAAGTTGGCTTCCTGTAGTTCACTGGAAAGAAATGGAGCTAAAATGAATTGGGTCTCCTCATTCAATTGCAATAGAGATACCATTTGTACAAATGAATCTACATGCTTCGAAAGGCCTTCAGATCGATTAAGAAACACTAGAATGTGCTGAATTAAATCAGTGGAATCCCAGGCCACTGGATTGGCACACAACTCTGCAATCTGACCCATGCAGAAGTTCTTTCCTGCAAATCAGCAAATGCACAACATGAAATGAACAGCATAACGAGCACAGATTCTAATAAAAGGCACAAAAGTATTGGAAATTCATCCTCTTATTTCAATTCTGCTGTCCAATTTTTGACATATCCTATGTCATGGTCAGAAAGAGAGAACTAACCACACATTCTGATATCAAGGTTTTCTGCATCTGATAAAGCAAGACCAACTCCAATTTTCTCGTATACTGACAAGTGTAATGCATCAGATAGATTCTGCAGAAATTCTTCATTTACTGCTGCAGTCCTCAGCGATCCACAGAAAACAGTACTAAAATTAGGTTTATCCAACATGTGCTTAAAAATTGAAGCATATACTGGATGCAGCTGCATATTCTTCAAGTTCCCATAAATATTCAGGTGATCCAAACAAGTTTGGAGCACCAATATGCTTCCCTCCATTCCATATGCAGCATACTGTTACAAGAAACATGACACCACATACAGAGCAAAAGTCAATGACGAAATTACAATAATCAGTGAGCTGAAATGTTTGAAAAGAAGGGCACAAAATTGTTATCACATTACATCTCTTCAATGCCTTATAAGCTACTTTTTTCTTCCAAATGCTAATCACCAAGAAGACCAAACTCGAAATCTTAGAAAACTGCAAAACACCTGTGTACAGCCTTCATCTAGATCTAATATTTTTGCCATGTGCATCAAGTTATTCTCGAGCACCCAGAATGGGGAGGAATCAACTATGTGTCGAGCTCTTTTCAATAATCAAAGAAGCGTGCATATATACACCCCCCTCGATGACATAACTCCACCTTAAAAGCACCTCTATGTCTTAAAATATGACATGCCACGGAAAATAAAGGATTTAATGCAACTATTGACCCATTCTTAAAGAGGATTTAGAAAACACCTGTACTTAGCCCCAGGACAGACATAAATAACTAGATCCATTAATTCAGTAACATGCACAATTAGCACAAGTGTGAAGCAAGAGACCCTTTTCTAGTTCTGGACTAAGCACGTCCTTATATAACAGTACAAGGTACCACCTTGGGCACAAAACATGCACATAAAATCGTTTAAAACTATTAAGATATAGGAGATCGGTGAAGTTGTTCTATACAATGTGGAATGTTTCTGTATGTCTTATAAAATTCATTGCCTATTCAAACTCACTGTGTACAAAAGGCGCCAAATAAGAGAGAACTAAAAGAGTCTTGTTCAAGTAGTTTGAACCATGAATTGGATAAGTAAACTCAACTTGCACTTTTTAAGGTAAGGAACAAAATATCTGTCTTGATCTAGTGGCTAGCTACAAAGGGTGAACAGAGAACCAAGTTTGGAACGGGACTCATGAGGTTGGGCATAGTTGAGTTGAAGTCCAAAGAATTGGCACATGTTACAAAAGTCATAACCGACCTATTACAGGTTATGATTCACAGATTCAGGAACCAAATGATCAGATACAAGGTCAAACCAACTGAACCTCCATATTTATTTTTCAGATTTGTTGGGAGTAAAATTTAGCCCCTTTTTGATTTGAATAGTGGTCATTTTTTTATTTTTTTTTTGGAGAATGTGGGGTTAAAAAGTGGAGAAAAGTTCTGAATGTACGTGCAAAATATGTTATTGTATGAATGTGTGGTTGAAAATGAGAGAGATAATTTGTTAAAAGGGAGTCAAACAAGGGCTTAGTAATATTACACTAGAATTATGAAGTTGCTTCAGTTTTGCTTCTTTTGTATTTTCAGTCTTGCTTGGCATTCTACAAATAGAAATAAACCTATTTTTAAACCATTTGATTTAAATTTTGATTTTTTTAAAAAAAAATTATCTTTAAATTTTTACACCAAATTAGGGGTATGCCCCTAAACTAGCCCTCTCTTGACAGGTAGTATCTAGTTCAGGTTCCATGGGTACTAGTTCCAAAATCTGGAAACTAGGAGAAATCGGTAGGGTACAGAGTACGTTGGGCTATGTCCAGTAACCTACCCTCCCAATATATGCTCACTGCAAATGTTATGAAAGGGCAGTTTGTGCGTAACTATAAGAAATCTATTAGACAGCATCTGAAGGAGAAATAATTAAGTCAACGCAAACAAAGCACGGCAATCCTCATTATCCCATCACCCACACAAAACTCCTAACAACTTAGTATAAATCTCCGGTGTTCGACCAAAAATTGATAAACCAATGCAACTAAGATTTTAATTGGTAAAAACTAGATCTCATCAAACTTCAAATGAGCTCACACTCAAACCTAATTTGGTTCAATCAAATCATAGGCTTAAATTTAAAAAAAAAAAGTTAGTAATTTGTTAGTCACCCAAAAACAAATAACATGTGGTGCACAAGATCTGATGGCCTGATCTGATAACAAAGTCTTAAGCACCTCTTTTGGGCTAGAAGATTAACAAGATTCTGCCCAAAAAGCAAATCCACGATAAGTTGCAGTTGATCAAAGTTTAGACCATAATTGGACATGGAAACTTAGAGGACTTGCAATAGCTAAACGTGGACAGCATGAACTCGACCAGATGAGTCCACATTGAACGCAGTTTAAGGATTTTCCTAAAAGTTCCCTAGATTTGTATTAAACACGGTACCAAGTTTTAATAAAAAGAAGAAAAATAAGCAAATAACTGCCACTTTGACAGTTGAAATTTTCAATTCCGCTTGTCAGCGCTCCAAGTGGCACCTCAAAACTACAACTAAAAAAAACATAACATCCAAAAACAAGAGAAGAAGAAACGCAGAAACAATGATGTCATCAACAGCTACCTTCCGTAAAATGTGCAATATGGCTTCTTCTCCTCCCAATTCAAAGGAAACAGGAAACAGGAAACAGGAAACACGAGTCCCAATGTATAGGGCCCTCGTTTTTGTTAGCTGTCGTCCCACCAATTTTTCAACAAGATGCATAGCTTATCTATTATTCCAAATTATAAAGACAGTAATTTCTATAATTATTTTTCTCACATATTTTATGCCAGTATCCATAATTTGGGCAATTAACAATTATTTTATTTCCTCTGAAAACTATTCAAATCAAGAAATACAATCAAGTTCCAGTCTATCTAGCATTTTCAATAAAGTTTCCATCAAATATTAAAAGTATATCCTCCAAAAAAATTATTTTCTTCTCTCTTAAAACAATTCAAATAGCAGAAATACAATCAAGTTCCAGTCTTTGTAGCATTTTTAAAAATGTTTCAATCAAATGTCAAGTATATCCACCCAATAAACACTGAAATAAACACAGTAAGACAGATATAACTTAAAAACGAGAAATCAAGTAAATTCCAAGTAACCCACAAACCAAATCTTCAGAAACAGGATATGAGGACGGTTTCCTGTCATCTCTCAATTAAAAAAATAAAAAATAAAAATCAACCCGTTCAAAAATCAAATTACCCGTACACATAACCCGTACAAACACGCTAGAAAAAAACATATATACATAGATACACACAGAGAGATGTCTGCACGTGTATATACACTTGTATACCTGACAGAGCTCTAGAACAACTGACTCTGTGTTGGAGTCGTTCAAGCTCTGAAGAAGAAATCGAATCTGACTGGAAACAGCAGATGAGAATGGAATCATTGTAAAAGATCGTTTTTAAAGGGTTTCGGTGGATTGAAATTATCAAACTAGGGTTTTCGAAACTGATGAATCGGGAATAATCAAACTTTCAGATAAAAAAGATCGCGGTGCAAAGAGTCGAGAGAGTAGAAAATTGACGAGGAGTCAGGTGCGTTTATATATGCGAGTCGAATGGCTCAGAGTGGGTCACCCGACACCTTTCTTGCTTGCCCTCTAGAATCGGAAATTAAAAATTGACCCCAATATTTATGAAATTTAATTTAAAAGAGATCCAACAAGAAGTGGCCACATAAAATGAATAGTGAAGAGTAGTCTTTAAAAATTTGCTTGAGAGAATTGTTATCTAAGGAGGTGTGTTTAACATTGAGTTTTAAAAATATTTATGGGATTAAAGAGTTTTAGAGCTTGAGCATTATTTTTGCTTAAATGCATTTTGAAATAATATTTTGATGGACAATGTGTGTTTAAAAAATAAAAATAAAAATAAAAACAAATTGAATTTACATGTAATACTATTTTATCGAGAAATATGTTGTTGAAAATAAGAGGTAGAAAAATGTATTTTGAAAATAATATGGACCAAACTGCGGCTTAGTATATATGGTCTAGAATTTTTAAATTTTATAAATACCTTAAAATGTTCGTTAACACTTGATCAAAAATTATAGAAGTTGTGAGGTATTCATTTAAGAGGAATTTGTCCATTTCTAAAGATGCATTGGAAAAAGGGCAATTAAGGGCTTGTTCAGTACGGTATAAAATTCAATTAAAATTGAAAATATGGTTGTTATTGAGTCTCACTCGTCTAACAAAAGTCAATAACAACGGCTAGTTTTTCAATTTTAATCCGATTTTAATCCCTACCGAACACGCCCTAAATTACTACAACAAAATTTATCAAGTGTACCATAATTTTTAATATTTTTTACTTACTTAAATAGCCTTTAAGTAAAATTTCATAATTAGAATTTTTAATATATTTTTTAATAAAATAAATTATTGTTCCACCACAATTTTTTTTTTTTTTTTTTTTAGTTGCTAGTCTTCTGCCTCCTTAATTCATTGTATTTTTTCGAACTTGGCCCCCGTTTGGCCACCATTTTTTCCTATTATATTACATTAATTTTTTCTCTCTTCATTTCAACCACACATTTATCAAATAAAATAATCTTATACACAAATCTAAAACTTTTCATTACTTTTCTACCACGCATTCTTCCATCAATCACTATTCCAAAAAATTTCAACACCCCAAAATGAGGGCCAAACAGGGGCTTGGTTTTCTCTTTCACGATCCCGTGGAACTTGAAAAAACTTCTGCCCCAAGAATATTTATTGCCGTATTGAATTGTCTTTCTTTTGATATTGACAAATTGTGCGGCCTCAACCTATGCCAAGAATGTATTCTGTTCTTTTCTGCAAGAAACATGGACGTGGGTTTAATTATGAATAAAAGGAAAAGAACGTTGTATGTTTAACTGTGAGTTTAATTTTGGGGTTTTCTAAAGATAGATGTAGTTTTTAGGTCGTAGGGCTTTTACCTTTGAAGCTAAAGTGCAAAAGCCATTCCATAGTTGAACCAATTCAAGATTTTTGTCTTCTTCCCAAGAGAGTAGGGCAACCACATTTGAAGTTATCTTTCTAAATAGCATCCAACTTGATTAGTAGTAAGGATCTTCACCATTATGAAGCAATAGCTAAAAGGCACCGAAGACTCAAAAAATGGATAATGTCCGACTCTCTAGTGTACTAGATTTGCCCATTCAATATGACAGAATTCTAGTTTATAGAATTCCCTTCAATTGGATGTCATTCTAGGCTTTGGAAGACACTAAATCGCAGTTTTAGAATCTCAAAGTTTTACAACCAATCGACTTTCAGCAGGAATAGTCTTATGTAATTAGGGTTTTCCATTGTTGCCCAAATACCAAACTCATTGTTCAAATCAAATCATCATCAAACATTTCTTCTTCTTCTTCTTCCATTTCCTTGAAAAAATAATTAAGAAAAAAATAGTTTATGATTACATCACAAGACTTTTTAATTTTTTATTGAATTAGGAGTATATTTTTAAATTAATCGTGGTGTATTTATTAAAAATATATTTTAATTGTGGTGTGATTATAACATGGTGCATTTAATAAATTTTGTGATAGAAATATAATCACCCTTGGAAAAATTGCCATTTTTAGTGGCATTTGAAAAATAGTGTGACTAAAATGTCCTTCTAATGTAAAATATTCCAACCCTACTTATTTCATCTTCTTCGCCTTCTTCACTACCACCCACATCGAGAGAGAGAGGGAGAGATGTATGCTACTTCAAATCGATGAATTTTCTTTTTCGTCATCTTCTTTGTACTTGATCAAATCTAGAATGTTGAATATGTTGCCTCCCTTTTCATAATCTTCTAAAACTCATATGTCTTTCCTTCTTGTATTGTCAAAATCAATTATCTATTTGAATTTAACTGAAGGCATGTTTTATACTGAAACCATAACCCTAACCTAGTGATGGTAAAAAAAACTAGCTCAGCGCTACCGTGCCCCTACGAGTTGGTCGGGTGGGGTGGGACAGGGTGGGGGTACCCATCCCAAACTCGTCCCGTGAAGAATAAAAAAATAATTATCTACAAATTTTAAAAAAAATAGTTAACTGAAAATTTTTGAAAAAAAAAATTAAAATGGTAGGAAACGGGGCAAGCCCGCATCTCGAACCAGCCCCGTTCCGTGCAAGGTGGGGCGGGACGGGGTGGGAGAGTGGCGGGGCGGGGCGTGGCGTGGCGTGGCTGAAAGGGGGTGCCCCGCCCCGTTGCCATGTCTACCCTAACCCCCACCTACTTATTCTTTTTAACCTTATTCTTTACCGCCACCACTTGACATTTGGATGTCGAGATCCATCATCATTCGACAATTGGTTTTCGAGATCTATTTTGGTTATTGAGATCTGAGTTATTCTTGACAACCAAATGTCTAGTAGGTAAAATGTGGAGTGGTGATCAGAAGGAAGGCTCAATGGTTTAGGCTAGAGAAACATAGTGTGAGCAGCTGCACAAGCAACTACTAAGGCAAAATTGGAATAAAGAAATGGAGAGCATGAAACTAGAAGACGCTAAAGCATACAAGTGATTGATGGATAATCAAGCAACTCACTAGAGCAAGTCACAATTTAAGAATAACACAGTTTGAAATCTAACTTCACAACACAAGTCAATCATTCAACACTATAATTATACACTCAACGGAGAAACCAATCATTTCTCTATTGGAAAAGATATGGTTTTATCTCATGACTTAGATGGCTACTAAAGGAGAAGTGAGCAAATGAACTATGTCATTTAGGCCTCGAATTAACAAGATCTAGAAATATCAAAAAATTATAGAGACCAAAATGTAATTTTCAAAATTACATTCAGACCCACCATGGACCATCACACGCTGATAACAATTCTGCAAAAAAGTTAAAAACTATTGTGTGGTGCCCCTCCTCGCACATGAGCTACACGAGCCACCGTGTAGGCAATTTCTTTCTTTAGTCCTCCTAATTTCAATGTTTTAAGTTCAATGGTGTGATTGAAATTCAGAATTTTTATTACTTGACAACATTTTTGCGATGACAACACGATGCACATAGAGAGGGAGAAAAAACATGTTCTTCATCTTTTCATTTTTTTTCCAGAATTCACCATATTTGACCTAAATTTCAAACTATTATACATTTTTTCGTTTCAAGTTCGAATTTAGAGTTCTTTATATGGTTTAAAAGTCGTGAAAAGACCTTTCTAACCATCAATATTAGTACATGAAGATTACACCTGGGCATTTTAACCGGAATTGAAATTGAAATCAAACCAGAACCGGAGGTTTCGGTCCGGTTCTAAAAAAAATAAAGTAGGAACCAGTATCGAAAATCGAGAACGAATTGGGTATGAGTTGGTTCTAGTTCTTGAACCATAACCATGGGTATTTGAATTGAATTGATATTTTTATTATTTTTTTTGTTTGTTTTTTACAATTTATAGGCGAAGTTAAAAGAATACAAATCTAAAATTCTAATTTGGATGGTAGTTTGTATAAAACTCTTGATTCGAATCCTAATAAGCCCATGTTTGATGGTCATTATTTTGAAAAATAATATCTTGATTAGTAATTTTTACGAGAGTGTGTGGTTGAAAAGTAAAAAAAATTGGGTTTATGTGCAGAATATTTTATTGTGTGAATGTATAGTTGAAAATGAGTACGTAGAAAATATAGTTCAAACAATGACCATCAAACAGGAACTAAATCAAGACTGTCTCCTACTTTTTTGCATCTCGCCTCATATCAGATTATTGCATTTTAGATGTAAGTACATGTTTCATTGTAATTTGGGCTATCTATGAATCAAAAGTTGGATTTGTGGTGTAAGTTGATGATTTAAAGTGTTCATCCTTTGCAATTCGAGATTTTTATTTTCTTGCATTGTTCAGAAATTTAAGAGATTCAAAAAAAAAAAAAAAAATTAGAACGCATGGCAATTGAACTTGATATATTCATAACTTACGTTGCAATGTACATGTTTTGTTATCTCGTGTGATTATCTTTTATAATATAAATTTTCATTTTTATTTAAATTGAACGAGTTCAATATATGAACTACAATTTTTTGATACTACATAGTTATGTATATAATTAGTATTTTTTTTTTATGTCAGTTCATTTTAAGAGTCGAAAAATTCAAGCATTGTCCATAATTAAATTATAGGCTCTAACATGCCTTATGAATCAAATAAGATTTATTAAGAAAAAATCATTTGTTCTCAAACTGTAATTTACTTCTTGATGTTTAAGTTTTTTCATTTTTTCTTGGGTATTTAGTCTTCACTATCTTGAGTCATGTATCTAAATTTTTCAACTTCTTGATAATTTTTTAGTTGAATTTTCTCACTGTACAATAGCTTGCTATGTATACGTATCAAAATATTGTCTATGAAAACATTTATTAAATATATATAAAAAAGTATTGTGTGTAGAATCGAATCAGAACTGGAACCGACAGTTTGGGTTTGTGTTTGGTTCCAGTAATTACAAGGAAACAAATGGTCCCATTTATAAAATACTCGAAATATAATGGATGGTTCTGGGTATTGAAATACTCGGACCGACCCACCGACGTCCAAGCCTAATAAAGATCAATTAATAGAAGGTAATATATTTTTAAAGTTTTTGCAAAATCAACTAGGGTTTCGATTTTTTCACAAATGCAAAAACGAAAATTAATGAAATTTTGAAGATGTGATATATGTCATGAAAATAACATATTGTACGAATTTCGTTATTTACTGTTGTATATGTTATGACATGTCGTTAGAGATGCTTCGAGTTTCAACAAAAAATAGCATACAAGCATTTTTCAACACAAGAATCTATATCCAGTAGGATAAATTTAAGAATTCTTATTTGAAAATCTTTGTAGTTGAATTACCTTACTTTTTAAGACTCCAAAATATACATTTTTGTTGCACTCATATGTTCCAATCTCGATCACAATTGAAGAAAAATATTATCCACAATCTTAGCCACTGCTTGGACTC
Source organism: Fraxinus baroniana (assembly GCA_903798355.1). Classification (NCBI taxonomy): domain Eukaryota; kingdom Viridiplantae; phylum Streptophyta; class Magnoliopsida; order Lamiales; family Oleaceae; genus Fraxinus; species Fraxinus baroniana. The sequence continues at coordinate 930 of CAIGRO010076619.1, read as the reverse complement.
CATAATATCCATTAATTCTAAAATACATTTTTTGTCTCTCTTATTTTCAATCATACATTCTTCATTAAATAATATTACACATAAACTAAAAAATCTTCATTAATGTTAAAATTAGGGAAGTTGGTACTTTGTGATGGAAAAAGGAAACAAAGGAATATAAATTAATGTACGAAGACTTAACAAAAAAAATAAAGAAACGTATAAAAGAAAGTATTAATCTTTAATNTTACACATAAACTAAAAAATCTTCATTAATGTTAAAATTAGGGAAGTTGGTACTTTGTGATGGAAAAAGGAAACAAAGGAATATAAATTAATGTACGAAGACTTAACAAAAAAAATAAAGAAACGTATAAAAGAAAGTATTAATCTTTAATTTAACAAAATCATACATTATTACAAGCGTTCATTTCGAGTTCTCATACTTTGATAACATTGTATAACTACATCATCATCAATCCTATCGAATACATCCTCCTCAATATACACAAGCAAGCTATTATTTAACCATTTATCATTCATTCGATTGCGCAATCAATTCTTGACATAATTCATTACAGAAGATACATCTCTACTGTAGCAGTAGCAACTGAAAGAATTAATGTCAATGTCAAAAGCTTGAATAATAATGGGTATACTTCATATTTTTTTGTCACAACCAACTTTTGTACAAGTTCACCAAAGCCTTGTAATCCTCCAAATTATTCATTAGTGCGCATATCAATAATGTATGTGTCAATTTGATCATCAAGTTCCATCACGGCTAATCCTTGAAAATCTTTCAGATAAAATGTACACATGTGAATTAATTTGCTCTTGTCAAAAGCTGCAAATGAATTATCTGGACACAAACAAGCTACACAAAGAAGTAAGTCACTATTCACCTCAGAAAACCGATTATTCAACTCCTGAAGCTGCATATCAACGACA
>CAIGRO010076554.1:0-13592 GCA_903798355.1 Fraxinus baroniana | reverse complement strand
CGTGTTTCTTTGATATATTGTTCTTGGTGGCGAAAAACATCAGATTCCTAATCGAAATACCACACCACTGCTTCCTACATATCTGTCAGAGTTGTTGAAGATCGAGGAAGGTAACTGGAGTTCCGTTGGTGAAGAACGGACTGTTTTTGGGGTTCCACAGGAGAAACAATTCCACAATGCTAGGAGTTGCTGCAGGAGGGCAGAATCCATGAGAGCTTTGAAAATTGCAGCGGAATTGGTGCAGGAGCACAGAATTCAGGAGAGCTGTCGAAATTGCAATCAGGAGATCAGATAGTACGTGTCGTCGTCTAGTCTGGTGGACTGTAAGTCACGAATTGTTTATAGTGGATTATTGACTTGCAAAGTGCCCGTAGTTTTTACCCAGATGGAGTTTCTCCATGATCATTCTTGTATTTTTTACTGCTTTACTTAATGATTATANTGCAGTCAGGAGATCAAATAGTACGTGCCGACGTCTAGTCTGGTGGACTGTAAGTCACGAATTATTTATAGTGGATTATTGACTTGCAAAGTGCCCGTTGTTTTTACCCAGATGGAGTTTCTCCACGATCATTCTTGTATTTTTTACTGCTTTACTTAATGATTATATGAACTGCGATATTTAAACATATGATTAAATTGACTTGATTGACTAACAATCTAGAGATAATTAATTGGTGACTTATTGCTAATTAATTAATATTTTTAATTCCGCATAAAATACCTATTCACCCATCTCTAGTTATTATTAGAGTCGAACTGTGTAAATTTCAGAATATATTCAAATGAATGAGAATAAGGTGCGAATTATCAAAGAAATCGCAAAAGTAAAAAGGCTAATATAGAATTTTATTGAACTTGCCTTTGTATCCTCGAAAACATCCTCTTGAGTGGCATTCCCATCAAAAACATGATCATAAATGTGTTGTTTTACTTTATCATCTCTCCACATATGCTCGACTGTGAATTCATCAACATTTGTTAGAACAGATCTTTCCTTCTCTGAGATTTCTTTTCCACAAAGAGGCCTCAATCGACAGTAGACACGAACTTTGCCTTTCATGTCTGAGAATTAAAAGAAGACCACAGGGAAATTATCCATTAATATATAGAAAACACTCAGAAATAAAAAATCCAAATTACACATATATAACTAGGTCATAAAAGAAACGAAAAACAGGTTCAAGAGAAAACGAAATAAAATAAAATAAAAGGAGATAGAAAAGAGAAGAAGCCAATTTTACCTTCTATGATGTTAAAATAGCGTTTCCTCAAAACTTGCTCTTCCTTGTAAAGTGCCTCCATCTCAGCCAATTGAGCACCTTGCATCTTCAAGATCGCAGCCGTTTGCTCATTTTTCCGATCAATATCCTAAACAAGTAATTACTGATAAGAATTTTGTTCACGAAAAATATGATGATCAAAATTGAAAAAGTAAGGTGTTTATGCTTGCAATTAATAATAGAAAGTACTAGCAAAATGATTCACCTCTTTCATTTCTCTCAGGTCCTCCAATTCCCTCAGATTATTTTGTAAGGAAGACAACTCAGCGTCTTTAGCTCCAAGAGCTGATTCCACGACAGCCAAATCTTTTGTGAGCTCTTCCAACTTCTTTTCAAGTTGAGAAATGCGAAACTTCAAGTCCTTGCGTTCCTTTTTGAAGCTACCCTCGATTACTGCAATCTGCATTTGAAGAATCACAAGAGACCATGTTTTATCCGATCTAGACAAAACAAAATTTTCAAAACCAAGGACTAAACTCAGCACATTTACCTCATCTGTGTTCTTTCTTTCATGCCTTGCAAGTCTTTCTTCAAGAGACGCTTTCTCACTTATAAGTTTCCTTCTTGATTCTTCTACAGCATGCAACTCTGCATTACGTGCTTTCAGTTCATCTTGAGTCTTACGTAAGACCTATATATAACCATCAAAACCATCCATCAAAAACAATAAGAAAAATTGGACATGTACATAATATTAAAAAATGATAGAAGATAACTTTTTTCGTGTGATAGATAGGGCTAGATTCAAGAAAAAAAAATAATAAATAAAATCAGAACAATAGTCACCGTAACCAATTACGTATAAGAAAAATGAAGTCCTGGTCACAGATATACCTGGTTATTTGCTTCTGTCAGCTCCTTCCTGATATTGTTCTCCAATCCTTGACTACTTACCTTAGAAAGCCTGACTTCAATTCTTTGTTTCTCCAATATTGTAGCCTACAGACAAACAATATCATGGTGAGATGTAAAGCAGAACAAGAATCATATTTATTTATGTTTCATGGAAATTACCTGAAGTGCTGAATCTTTTTCATCACATGATGCTCTCAGTTTATCACGTTCATTGATAATTTCGTCTAAATATTGCTTTTGAGACCTCAATTCGTCTTTCAAATTCTCCAGTTCTTCTTTCATCTCAATTTCTTGTTTTTGCTTTTCATGGATATCTTCTTGCAACTGTTTAACCATCCAACAACTACTATTGTAGAAACTTGGAAAGAATCTTAGACAACAAATTATAGCACCACTTGAAGTAGGAAGTAATACAAATTTATTTACTCACGTTTTAATTCTTTCAGTGACTTAACTGAAAGCCACAGAGAAATTTGTAAAGGAGTTGGCAAGGCAAGGTGAGCACTTGCCAAGAACAAAATAACCATAACATAAAATTATAAAATTTACAGCATAGTCCTGTTTTACATACTCAAGAACAACAAATGCCAGCTAAAATTTTTAACAACAACCAAGTGATACTTAGTGAATATATTGCCAGGTGTATATATGCACATGCAAACAAAAGACAATGCACATAGTAGGTAGCTGTGACACAATTATATAAGCTTAACTCCAGGACTCAAACTCTTCCTTGATTGTTTTTCTACTACCAAAAAGTAACCCAGTAGTTCATGTAAATTGTGATTTTTTTTTTACTTTTAAAAAAATTATTACACTTTTAAACTAACATGAACTGCTCTTTTATTAGCTGATTCAAATTAGTAGTTTTCCTTTGTACAATTGGAAGAATTCCATTTGTGTCAGGACAATTCCAGACACATTACAGTTCGTGTCCATCTCTCTAGTTTAGTCATTTGGAAACATTCTTTAAGCCCACAGAGTTCATTTAATTCTAGTTACCAAGAAAGCATGATATGGCTTTAATTTTGGCATTTTACCGAGTTAAGTTTTGTCACTTGTATGTGCATTTATCTAAGGCAAAAGAGAAAAGAAATAAGTCCAACAGAAAAGCAAGTTGGAAATCTGAAGGTAAGATTTGAATAAAGTAACTAACTAGAAGGCTTTTGGACCAGGTCGTAAGAATATTTAAATGTAAGAAACTTAAAAGTTTTAATTAGAATTAGCTCTCTGTGACTGTACAATTAACATGCAAGTTTACAACACAAAGGGGGAAAAATGCTTTTAGAAATCAGGTATTTACAAGCACATACAGTGGGCTTTCAATGAGTTATTCTACATAAGGACATTTTCCATTTAAAAATTGGATCTATTTCTGTAAACTAGTACTCACTTGGTTAGCTTTTTTCTCTGATTCTTCAATGGATTTAGACAACTCCTTAATGCGTTTCTCATTCATGTCCACGGTGGGAGGTCTAACATTATCAGGAAGATGTCCATTACTTGAACCATTGGCAACAGCACGTGCTTTAGAGTAGCGCCTTAACATAACATCATTAATATGCGTTTGAAGGGCAACACAAATTTCTTCTCCCTGCATTTATGAATGTCAATGCTAAATGACAAATAATCACAGTGGTTAGGGAAAAAACTTAAGTACCAAATGCAAAAAGTTTAGTTGCCAGTCAAAATACACCTGCTTAGTTTCAAACTGAAATATGTGCAAGATGCCAGCAACTCTCATCTTAAAGAATACAGCAGAATTACTGCTGCCAAATTGCATTATGTCCCTCAATTCTGCAGAATGTAGATACTCCTTTGGAACTGGGCGAAAGAAATGAATCTGTGGACCATGAGGAATCATCCTCAGGTTTCTGCTTAAGCAACAAAAAAGTACATGCTAATGTGCAAAAAACAAAAAACCACCACTTACTCCACGCTTATTAATCCCTAGAATTATTTTTCCAGGCAAAAGACCAATGGGATCATCAATTTTACGAACAGCAAAGAAAATTGAGTTCCCATAAGGGAGTGTTCTCAAGATTCGCAGAAATTGGTGTCTAGCATCATCCTTTGTCAAATTTTCCTGCACGACAAACAGAATATTAACAAATATTTTTAAGATTTTTATCAGTGTTTTGAAGCATTTGGCTCAGAGCTCTTCACATATTCTTAAAAGAATACACCTTGCCGTAAAACTTCTAAAAAATAAAAACTTATAACAATAAATGGATAGAATAGTAAATAGTGAGGAGTATCATCAAACATACCATAATTAGTTTATGATTCAAAAAGTATCATGTACTTGAGGAATTTTTTCAGTTACTGGGGAAATCGAAGGATAATTTGGAAAGAAAATGATGAAAGTACAATTTTGTTCAAATCTAAATCTCTAATGGAGACTTTCGAACATTTGTAATGTGTATAAGAAACAAGTAGAGAATTGAAAGATGCTACTGTGATGTTTTCCTATTTTCCCTTGAGCAAATTATCAATGAAAATGGAATCTCATATTAACAGTTCACCATTGAGCGGTAACGAGAGAGAATATCTAGCTCCCAGTCCCTCTTTGCTCGAGTAATAGCAATTTGTCTGGGTAGAAATCGTTCTAGCAGTGATGTCCAGTCCCTGAACACATGAATTGAAAAAATATATAAGGAAACAACTTATATGTTGTATTCACAAAACCTGAAAAAAGTTGCTAAAAGCTTCATGCTATACAGTGTCAATCTAGACAGACATTACAGATTGAACAGAAGAAAGAAAAGAAAACGATTAAAGCAACTAACATGCATGATTCTGGAGTAACAACATATCCAATCTCAACCAAAATCTGCAGAGCAGATAGCTGTGCAGCGTCATCCCTTCCAACAGGATAATTGCCTTGTACATAATCATGTTGAAACTGTAAAATAGAGCCAATAGTGCCAAGAAAATAAATAAGAATTATATTTAACTTCAAAATTAAATCACTGAGTGCAGAAATAACGACAAATAAATTTTGATTGAAACAAGAATACTCACTTGGACGTAGGATAACTGCACAAACATTGGGTCTGTAACAGCTTCATCCGATTCCCGAAATATCTTCTTTTTGAAAGTCAATTTACAATGCAGAATCTCTCCTTTGCTCCGGTCTTTTGATGCCTTAAAATCCGCAAGTAGATCCCCAATATATCTATTATCATCTAAACCAATGTGCTCCTCTACAGAGAGATAGAAGCCTATTATTTAGATAATATGTTGGAAAGTTGGAAGCTCATCCATGCCTCTACGAAGAGATTTGAAACTATGATAACAATATTATGTTACAATTTAGTAGTACCATTTCCAGGCTCTGGCATTCTAGAACCAGCAACTGCCTTGCGACACTCGAACAAACTAAAGCTAGAATATGATGATAATTTGATTATCCCTGCAAGTTCCTGAAGCATATCCACCAACAACCGAATAAGTTATTTAGCCTTAAGGGATTTTACTAAGAATGAACAAAACTTTCTTTCAGACGTCTGTATGAAAAGAAGAGCAATTTGGATTTTCCACTTGAGAAAGAAACAACTATTCTGCTCTTGCCAAATCAAGAATGCATACAAACTAAATAAATCATTGATGAAAGGTAAACTTGAAGTGCTATTTATGTCAACTTTTCCACAATATTGAGGAAAAAACAAAGAATGTTCATTCTTACACATGTAGCTAGGACAACCATCATTTTAGGCATGAAACAATTTGATCAACCATCTAGAGATTGTAATTCCATACCGAGATAACTTAAATAAGCAATGACCAACAACCATTCACATTTTCTTCACAATGCTTGGGTTGTTCTTTTAGTTTTCAGTAACTCTAGTCATTACAGCAGAAGTTGGCCAAGATTTTCTATTAATAAAATTTCTTAATATACAAGATGTGTCTGCAATTCTCAAAAGAAAAGTAACATGGTATACATCCTAACTTAAAATTGGCACATCGACTTTTTACCACTTTATTTTTTTAGTTTTCTACTGCAGCTGTGTGAAAGAGGAGGGAATGAGAGAGAGCTCATCACCCCTCTTGTAAACAGTTTTCATCTCCTTTTGCAGCAATGCAAGAGAAGATGGAGACGTAATTGTCATCACCAAATATTAGTGGTAAGCCTAGCATTTGAATATATGAACATGCTTCAAATTCAGCAATTTAGAAAATTTTAAAATTTGAAACATTGAAACAAAAAATGATTTGCACTTTATTTATATTTGTTTTGATTACATAAACTAACAATTGCTGGCCCTAAAAAACTTCATAAGAGCATAAAGAATGATGAGAACAAAAGCTGCTCAAAACTTAGAACTGCTTGGAGACTAAAACCTTTGGACGGTGCTTTTGAATAATGAGTAACGAAAATTTATCGAAGCGATTATACACACTATTATCTACAATCTTTATATTAAGCTTAAAGACAAAGATAGACCAAGATTGATCTCAATCCCAGACACCTTCGTATACTTCTAAATTCCAACAAAATTTCAGCTCATTCTCAGAGACTCAGACAAATTACATGTTATCTTCAATAATAAGAAAACATCTTATTCAACAAAAAGATGAGAAATAAGGCAGAGCATATACTTCTTACTGATGTGTATGGAAAGCTAGTAACAACGGAATTAGATAATGTAAACATTGTTTATATCAACCCAAGAAATACAAACACAAACATTCTCAAGGGTAACTTCAATACAATTGCAGATTGATACAACTAAACAGTCTAGAAAGGCATCTGTATTGCAAAGTTGAACTGATTTCCTTTGTCAGTGTTAGGAAACAAATTAAATTGGATTGTCTAGTAATTTGCACAGTTCCTCTAACATGCCTACAAAGATACAACAAGAGAATATCTACAGTACCTCAACAGAATCAGCTACAGTTGTAGTCATGTCGTACGCAATCTCTTCAAAAGTTTCATCCAGAAAGAAAACTATAGTTGTAAGCTTTTTACCAGTCAAAAGAGCTTCAATCTCCTCGGGTCCAGGTATTATATGCCTAGGTCCAGCCTTAACAGAACGCTTCAAAGCATTTAACGTATTCATTGCAAGTACTTGAATCTCAGAATCACTACTGACAGTGTGTGCAACAGTATGTACATACTCTGACAAATAGCCACCAATTTCCTTGCTAGGAGGCATGCAGGATGCACATAAATACATTAATTCCCAGGCTTTGATCAAAGATTGCCTGCCAATTATAGAACCAATAGGCCAACTAAGATCATTAAGCAAGTTGGATACTGCAAAAAATTTAGTGATGAAACAGTATAACTAAAGATAGACACACGTGACCACATGGAAAAAGTGAAAGAATAAGTTTTTGCAAAACCTCATAAAAAGTCTCATGTGTATACCTGTCAGGATTATTTCTTGTCTGTTTTGAAACTTGAATAAAAAGTTCGTCTCGCAGTTCAGAACGCTTCATAGCATGTTTGTATAATTTGCTAACAAGCTGAGTGCATTCATCTAAGCTTGTTGGAGTCGTTCGATCAGAGGAATCAACTCCCATATACTTCAAGATAATCTGGAACAGCTTAACTGATCTACTAATGAGATCACTGTTTAGTTTCAGCAGCGAAGTTGGGATGGGGTCCTGCCAAAAGGTGCACCTTACCTTTGATAAATGAGTTCAGAAAGCACGACAGAGATTGTCATCAAAACACATTGAATTACCTTCTGGAAGCACAACATATCCTCAAATGTGAATTTTTCTCGAATTTGAGATCCTACTGTCCTTTTAGAGAAGAAACTACGTTTACCAGCAAAATTAATCTGCTTCTGCATGGCCCTCAGGAAACCCTCAACCTGAAAAAGGAAAAAGATAACCACAAACTATTTTTTTATGCCTTCCATACCCAAGAGCAAAACAAATTGTAAACATGGTACAAAGTTCAGTTACTATAAAAACTAACATATAAACTACAATAGAAATGTAAATTTACAATGGTCTATTAACTACGTATTCCCTATGAGGAAAAATATAGTTTTCACCTGGAATTTGTCAAGCAATGGTATAGCACCGGCAAGTTCAGGTGGTATTCCAGATGACAAGGTGTTGGGTGTGCTGCAAGGAAAATGAGGTAAAGCTGATAAACTCTTGTAGGCTGACTTCTTACTTTTCCGTTTAAATGCAAGTGGCATCCATCAAGCACAGTAAAGTTGAAATGCAACATAAAAGGAAAGGAAGATACTTACGGTGGGGCAAAATTGGAACCGTCTGAATCATAATCGTCGCCATTTGACGTGGCAAACGAGTTGTGTGAAGGGGTTTCAAATCCATTCGCAGAACCAAATGAAGACCTGCTTGATCTCAAACTTTGTGTCATATCAGAAGTCATTTCCCCAACTTACAGCTAACTGTATATAACTTTTCAAAATTCCATAAAAGCAGCCAAATTGAAGGTGCTTGTCTCCCCCAAACACGTGTTTCTTTATTTGCTTTTCCTCAATTACATTGAAAACAGAGGGCGATTCTGTTAAAGAAATACAACAAAGTCATCAATGTGAGACTCTGAAACTGAACAACAAATAAAAACGCTATTTCAATAAATTAAAGCTACATGAACACAGAAAAGAAATCAAATAAATCATAAATAACAAATGCCCAAAATAGAAACTATAATAAAAATATTAAATATCAGAAATAAAGTCTTAAAAAAAACTCAAAACCCAAAATCTCTGTTAAATCGGAATAAATTGCGAGCCAAAACCAAAGGCGATAAACACAAGTCCAGAGATCCTGAAGAATATTAAAAATAAGAAAAAAAAAATTATAATTACGGCATTACGAGTAAAAAACTTGAAAAGTAACATCATTCTGCATGAGAATTAATCGTAGAAAAATAAACAAAACACAGATCGAAAAAACAAAATGAAGTGGATAAAAATTACAGATAATGTAGCACAAATCAAGCAACACAACACACGTCACTCGTGCATAAATCATAAACAAATGCGAGCAAAAATCTGAAAATGGGGCAGCAAAATACCATGACATTACAATTGTTGATCAAGGGATGCTGATGAACCTGCTAGAGAGAGTGGAGTGAAGGAGGGAGAATCAGAAAGGTAATAGTGACGGTCACAAGAGTTTTTTTTTTTTTTTTTTTTTAAATTCATTTTATCCCACCTCAAAATCAAAACCGAAAACAAAACATGAAAACATGACGCATAGGTCCTCAATCTATTGGCTTTATAGCAAGTTAGTCTCTATACTTTTCTAATAATTTCACAATTAAATACGGTTTGGTACACATTAAAATTTTGATTTTCATTCTTCTATTTATTTTCAGTCACACATTCTTCAATATAATAATATTTTTCATCAAATCAGTAACTTTTTCTTCTTTTTCAATCACACATCCTCCATCAATCTACTATTATATAATACATTTTTTCAAAATAATGTAATTCAAACACACCCTTAGTCTATCAATACGAAAATGCCAAATCTTTGCCATGACCATTCGAAAGCGCCGAATCTCCATTGTTGTTACATAAATGGACTGAAGTTGTGAAGCAAATCGAGTTTTATAAAACTAGACGATAATGTTATGATTTATCCCAAATCGTGGACACTTCTCATCAATAAAGTCCATTATATTATGCAAGTATTTCATTTGGAAATTTTAGTTATACTAAGCCCTTGTGTTAGCCCCCATTACAATGAAATTTTTGGAAATAATGTATTTTTGAATAATAATTTTTTTTAAGGATGTATGGTTAAAAAGAATGAAGAGTTTTTGATTTATATGTAATGTTATTTTATTGAAAAATTGTGATCCAAAGAAGAAGAAAAAATGTATTAAAATTTTAATTGGAGTGAAACAAGAAACTTTTGTAAATGATTTTCGACATTAAAGTAGGAAATGTTAGAGTTGGTTTTCCAACGTTATATGTAGTGCAAAAATGGTTCCACTGTCTTTAAAAGTGAAGTTTTGTCTCCTCAACTTATTTTGTGTTGTTAAATTGTATCTAGATGACGGAAATTGACAATTTAGATATTAAAATCACATGTAGCTAACACATGAATTAAAGTTGGAAGGCCTATCAATCAAACCGCTTGATATTTCTTTAATTTGAACATGAACGCAATGTGTAATTTTAACTTATTCATTGTCGATTTTCATCACATGATATGGAGATCCAATCTTGCAATGTTAAATAAGTTAAGGGATCAAAATCTTACTTTTGAAGATTGAGAGCTGTTTAAGATTGAAGAGTCACGTCCTAATATGATTCTAATATTCACAACATGTTTGAATTTTTTTTAAAACTCATTTTCAATCATACATTTTTCAAGAAAATAATATTTTTCATTATATCAATAACTTTTCCTATTTTTTAACTACATATTTTCCATTATATCACTATTTAAAATACATTTTTTCCTCAATAATATCCACCAAACACACACTAATAATTATAACTTAATTATAGTACATGAATTTGAAGGGGAGGGGTCAATTTATTTTGCTGTTTTTGTGTCAATATAAGAAAAGTTGAAGCTAAGTAAAGAATGTGATGCATGTGAGTAAGGGCGGGCAAAAAACCTACAACTCGAAGACTCAAATCGATTGGGGTCGATTTTGGCATTATTTCAAGTTGGATATGGCATAGTCATATTTGAAATTATATAGGTCGAGTAGTTTTATGGTCCAAACCTACCAAACTCGTACAAATAGACCCTACCCGAAACCAAAACGTAGTCTAAAATTAAATGTGAAGTTGACCATTCTTTCTCTCAACATCAATACCTAGCACCCCCGTCTCTTTGGCGAGCGTCTCTTTTCTCTTTGAAGAAATTGGCAGTCACCAAATTGAAAGACACCCCTCGCTCGGCTAGTTTCATGGTAACTCCTCAACTTTCCCACATTTTCAAAATAATTTTCTGAGATATCATTCTCAATATATTTTGTAGGTTTTTACTTCATTTTTCTTCTCAATCAGACGCGATATGTTAGATTAAGGGTTCTATATGTACCCTTGTCAAATCCTCGAAATTTGGGATAAAAATTGTGCTTTAATTTCGTTTGAAGTGAAAGTTGAGTTGAACAAGAAAACAAAATTGAATATGACGATTATTACCATGCGACCACACAAGGTAACATAATGCAATTGTATGGCACAATCTGTTTGCCTTCTTTTCTGCTTCTTAAGTCCTTGCAATCGCACGGGCTAGTGCCTTGTGATCGCAAGGCACAAGTTTGCATTTTCGTCCATTTTGGTCCCCTATTTTTTTCCCCTTTGTTCAGTTCAAATATTTTATATTTACAATTTGGATCCTTCATCTTTCAATCTTTACAATTTAATATTCCACCTATCATAATCATTCCTAGTCAATTCAATGCAAGTTTCGAAAGCTTGCAATTAAGCTCTTCAGCTTTTCATATATTGATGAATTCAACTCTCGAAACTTATGAATTTCTTCTGAATGCTCTATTAAATCTTTTAGTTGATCATGTGTACTCCGATTTATTTTTAATTTGTTTCGAACCAACCCTAATTAAGCTCCAAAATACGCTTTTTCAACATCAATTGAATCCAACTTGGGATTTTACCTACAATTATTCATATTTATACTAAATTATGTAGACATTCGCTCAATATATAGTAATAAATAAGCTAGTTATGAAGCCCAAATAATTGTATAATATGCAATTATATGTGAAATATATATTCTATCCATAGTGGATATGAGTTATCTTGCTCACCTCTGACGTGGGTCTATAATTTTTGACAATTCAATGTTAAATCGTAAAAAATTGTAAGCTTGACTATTGAGGTGACCACCATGAATAGGAGATAATCCTAAGTAAATAATAAGGTTGTTGATGAGTGCTTTAACTCTCAATTGTTTATTTGCACAACAATATGAGCATTCCAATAAAAAGATGTCAGCATGCATGCAGCCAGAATAAAACCCACGTCTTTCTACCAAAATTCGGTGGTTTGGGTATTTGTACTCAGTTTCTCATTCACGAGTCTGTTTAGTAACAATTAAAATAAATTAAAATTGAAAATATGATCGTTATTGGGTTCCACCCGTCTAATAAAAGTCAACAATAACGACTAATTTTTCAATTTTAATCCGATTTTAATCTCTATACCAAACAGGCTCCACATTTGGAATATACAGTGGAAGGAGCCCCCACCCCTCCCTTCTAATTAACTATCTATTTATAAAGCCGAGGTCCATTTTCATGTGCACTCTGACTCCCCAAACTACAAAATGCTCCACAGTTCGTTGTCTGATTGTATAATACATATTTTGCATTTACTTCACTTGTCACGCCTTATGTCATAAAATACACTGATTGGTAAAAAATCTTTCTAAAATATTAAATATATGAGAATATTTTCAACTGAACATAGCAATGCATGGAGTAACATTTTCATGTATACGATGGCCTACCTACAATCTTTTGAATTTATTGGGGTTAACCTCAGAATGATATACTCTATTACCAAGCTTATTTCAAAATTTGAAGCTCATAGTCCCTTTATTTAGAAAATTAAAATGGAGAACAATATTAGCTAAGTACTTTGCCCTGTTTGGTAGAGATTAGAATCAGATTTTTAGTAGATTTTGATAAAAGCTGATGAAATGTGTAGTTGAAAAGTTGTGGATTTTATAAAATGTGTAGTTAAAATTAAGCCCATGTTTTATATTTTTTTATACATATTTTCAACTACACATTCATACAATAAAAAACTCTGTATATGAATCCTTTTGATGATGGCCGAGTTGGTGGAGCAGGTGAACGCGGAGACAGAATGTCACAAAATCAAATTCCTTGGTCGAGGTCGTCGCACCGAGCTTGTCTAGTGCGATTTACCTCTCACGTGTGGTTTGGAGGCTATTGCACATGGAGCGAGGTTTACTCAGTGCGCACTCACGGGTAGCGACTGCGGATTTCTACATAAAAAAAAAATATTTGTACATAATTTTAAAACTTTTCCCTATTTTTCAAAAACACGTTCTCCTAAAAATGACTATTCAAAATATTATTTTTAATATCAAATAGGAACTAATGATTGACTTTGACTTAAATTTTAATCAAACTTTTTAACATACTAAACAGGGACTTAATATTAAATATCTGAAATGTGTAAATTAGTTGTAAGTTTGCTGGTGTGCAAGTGTAACATCTTACAAGTTAGATTGGAGGCCCACCATTACGTGTTGATGATGGATTATTGTTTACGATGTTTGCGTGATTGACGTTGAAATTTACCTTGTTTATGCATTGCTTTCCTGTATTCGATCTCCCCAATCAAACTGAATGAGTTTAGAGAGAGAGAATATGTGGGGTGTGGGAAAGGGTTTACAAAAGTATAGTTGATTAAAGTGTGTGTGTGTGTGAAAATGAATAAATCAAAGAGCTTTTCCAAAGTCTTCACCACAACTCCAAGAATGACCCACCATGTC